>VWZN01011332.1:43822-62624 GCA_013396955.1 Regulus satrapa
GGTGCACCTGCCCTCCAGCCCTCCCTCGTGTGGAATCTCGCCGAGGGGGGGAGACGCCTCCGTGCCCTCCTCGCCCTTGGCCTTGCGTGTGGTGACGGGAGGGCAGCCCCTCCGTCTGGCTCCGACAGGGATCCAGCGGCGGCATCGTGCCTGCCGGGACCATGGGTACATCAGGGTGCAGAAAACTTGTGTACATAGGGGTACAAGACACGTTAGAAGGAAATGCATCCTCCCCTGGGGTCAGCGTTGGCCTTGTGGCATGTATTGTCAAGTGGCTAAATGTGTCATCGGGGATGAGCGGTCATACACCGGCTGTGCCTTCATGGCAGCGGGCTGGCAGCATCCTTCCCGCCGCTCTGGGGTGCGTGTGCCCCGTAGGGAGGGTACGCTCATGTCCTGTTTCCTCAGGGCTTTCCTTATCTCACACAGGTTGTAGCAATCAGTAAGCGATGCCAGCTGCAAGAAATAAAACTTAAACCTTTTTGATTTCCTTCTGTCGTGGTTGTATTAAGTAGAATATGGGTGGACGTGTTCACACGCAGAGTAGTCAAAAGGCAAAGGTGTCTTGTAGGAAAACCTACCATGCCAGGCAATCTGACGTGAAATGTAATACCAGTTTCTGCCTTTTTTAAAGGACAAAAATATAGCTGTTCTGGAATAAGAGCTGCTAACTAAAACTTAGAGGCCACTAAGCTTGGGATATACTGAGTTTATTGGTAAGCATGCCAGACAACCAGAGCTGTGAGTGGCCCATGAAGCTAGCACTTTGGATACCAAGCTAATATCTACTATAATTTTTGTATCATATGGAAAATCTCCTTCATGTGATCAAATTAGGTATTGGCAGAATTGGTGCCTTTCATCTGCCCTGCTGATCTTGTCTTCCATTGTCAAGCTCAGTTCAGATGGCATGGAAAGGCTCGTCTGTAGCTGCTACATCCACATCAAGACTGATGGCTGATTATTTGAGTAATAACAGTTTTGTCAGTGAGTTGAGAGCTTCTTTGTCGGAATAGAAATGTCTAATTTTGTCTTCCATGTAAGAACATCTAAGTTTTCATAACATGTCTTTCCAAAGCCTGATTACAAGCCCAGTCTTTACTCTTTGGACACATACATTGGTACAAGAGGATATGTAGAGCTGATCTCATATCAAAGTGTATTCTGCTTCCTAATTACCACCTGCTTACTGTGAAACTTTTTGAAAATTTATGTGATGCCAGCTTGCAGCCCTGAAGAACTTCCCGAATATCAGGTGTGATGATTTTCTGGGGGAAAGAGTTTTAGTACCAGGTACATTCCCAGTTTGTATACACACAGCACAGTAAGTGCTAAATGGTTGTAAAACCTGAACTCACTGATTTTCCCTCTTGCCCTTTTAGCACCATAATCACGGTTGTAGGTGCAAGTAAAGGGGCATTGCCAAAGTTCAGGGATGTTTGCAGATGACAGTTGTTCCCTTTGTGGCTGTGAATGGGCTAGTCAAAAACCAAGTGAATGAAATAAAGGTAGAGGGTGAAAGCCAGAGCGTGCCATTAGGGAATAATTGCTTCAGCTGCAGTATTTATTGTTGGACAGATTACATGAGACTAGGGTGGAGAGCCCTCCTCATGGTGACACAGATCATTTAAGATGTTCCATGTCTGTGTTAACACACCAAATAAATAGGTCTTGGATTTGGAGATTTTTGAGGGTGGGATTTGGAGCTAGTGTTCCGATTAGGGAAGGGATGAGAAGGGATGCTTTGCATCAAGCATTTCTCTCCTTCCTTGGTCTCAGACATATGTTCAGACAGTCACAGCTTCAAATTCTCCTCAGCCAGACTGATTACGTAATTTGTGAATATGGAAGTACTGGTTATTAAGCTCTGCACTTAGCACTGTATTTAGAAAATGGAATGACTTTTCTATGCAGATTTCTTGTGGCCTGAAGGTCACAGAGGTACCCTCTAAGTTTCGGTAATTACTTGCTTTAATAGGGTAAAATTCTCACAGATGAGTCGTTTGCTTTTGTCTCTTGGTTCTTGGAACCCCAGCAGTGAGGCTGTTAGATGGGTACCATGAAGGTAGAACCTTTAGCTCTGTAACTTCTCTCAAGTGTGTAAAACCTGACAGGTATTTCAGATGAGGACTAAATTATGGGTTTGTGGGGTTTTTGTTTGGTTTTTGTTTTGTTTTTAAAATTGTTCTAGCAGGTATTCCAGAACTTCAGTTTCTTCTAGTGCTGAAATGTGTGCAAATTTTAAAACAAACAAGCCCCCAAACTTACCCTTAAGATGAATTGCTATTGGCAGTGGTGATTTCTTTCATGAGTACACAAAATATACAGGGCACTTTTTTCACATTAATAGGTCTTGTGTAAAACCTAACAACAGATCCCTGGCAAACAGGAATTTAAGAGTTATATGAAGATATAACATTAACCCAGGGAGAATGCAAGCATAATCAATGTAATTTGGGAAGGGATTACATTTCTTTATCACCTATAAAATGTGCTTCTCAGTGGAAGATGAGGATCATTAATTTGTAGCTGCTAGGGTGGTATTTTTAGAAAAATCTTAGAATATTCTGTTTTAGTGCTGAAATCTGGTATTATATTTGTCTGCTGCAGTGTGTATTGGTTTTAACTCATATTTCAGTTGGTCTTCCTATTTTATAATTGTTCAAAATTAAGAAGTTATTAACAATAAAATGATATTTGAGTAATAAATAGTGCCCAATTCAAATACTATCCTACTAGTAGATGAATATGCTCAGAATATCCCACCTTCGCAATCCAGAATGAGATTAGGTAGATAATTATTTTCCAGTATGATGATGAATAAAAATTCAGATGTTGCTGCCTGGCCAGAATCTGCAGTGTTTTTTCCCTCCGTGCATGGAGGGCTGGAGGGTTGATGCTTGAGTGCTGCTGTTTGGAATTGCCTTCCTGCAAGCAGCCATTCCATTACTTCATGAAAGCTAACTTCACAACCATTTCAGCAGGACATTCTGCAAAGTCTGCTTTTCTGGACAGCACAGTAACAGCTCTGAGAAGATCCTCCAGTTGTTTTTTGTTGTTGTTTGTTGTTTGTTTGTTTTTTGGGTTTTTTTTTTGTTTTTTTTAACTGGTTATCCCAAGCTTGCAGTTTTAACAATGGTGCAGAAATAGTCTTCATTTCTCACTTTCCTCCTGCACTGCCATACTGTCTCTTCCCATTCAGCTGCAAATTACTTATGACCATCGAATTCAAAGGTTTATTTCATTGAGACCACAAATGTGGTGCTCAGACCTCAGTCCTCAGAGTAGAAGCCAAATTGCTCTAAAGCAGTACAAAAGACCACTGCTTTATTTTAGCAGAGGAACCAATTGTTTATTCAGTACTAGATAGTGTTGTAAAATGTTAATGAAGATGAGGTGTTTGTTGATTTTATCAATTATCAGATCCAGGTAAGCACTAGGCCTTGGTTGGGTTTTTTTCATGTTTGCCTTGAACTACTGATGCCTGCAAATGCCTAGTAACTGATTTCCCTTAGTCAGATGAACGAGTTTCCTAGGTGATCTGAGGGTTTAAAACTGCAGTCTTTTTCTCCCGAGCGTTTGTGTTCACCCTTTTGGCTTGTAACACCTTGCACCAAGTGTTTCAACTTACCTTTAATAATGCATATATGCACTTGTGAAGTGACAAATTCATATGCTGGCTTTCTCTGCGACCCCACTAGTGTCTTGTGTCTTTTTTGCCCACTTGTGTCTTGAGATAGTGTTAATTGCATGTGTTTCTCCCTCTCTCCTTAGTTTTGTCTTTTTTTAATTTAACACCTCTCCGATACCTTTTTTTGCTTGAGACCAAAAAATTGGGTTCATGAAGCTTTTACAAATAGCTGTGTCAACTTTTGGCTGTGTAAATGGCTTCAAAGAGCAGTTTCTGGTAGCAATGAAATGCAGTTTTACAGTTTTTAATTGTAATGGTTAACAGAAGCTTGGCTATATGTATTTCTGTGCTAGGGAGGAGGAAGAATTGTGCATTTAGATTTTTTGGAAAATATCAGAAATCTCCAGTGGTTTTGGTAAGTGGAGGAACAGAAATGTCACTCTGCTTCCTGTTACTACAAACTTCAGATGAGTTTTTTACTCTTGTCTTCTGCGGGCAAAGCCAGGCTTGGCACAGAAAAAAAACCAAGAAGGAAATGCAATGCTTTGGTCATGTCATTATAGGAATGTGCTGTACCTGGCAGGTTGGAGGTTCAGCTTTAGTGGCATTTCTTAACAGCCCTGCTTGAAGTCTCACCATTGAATAGCAGTGTGGTTGGGAGTGATGCTTCTGTTCCACATCTCAAATTCCAGTACACTGGATCAGTGCAGTTGTTGTGAACCTCAGGCTTTACAATTCAGGGAGTATTATTCTTCCAGTCAGCCAAGGGCAAACTAAGTAATCTCTCAGAAATACATGCAACTTGAAATCAAAACCATGCACTTTCAGTACTTGTGTTGGCTTATACATTCATTACCTTATGGAAGCTGCATTTTTTGTGAGTCAGTCTTCCTTTGCTCCAGTATATATATCTGTTCTGCCTTTAGATACAGAGAAAGGAAACTTCTGAGAGAACTGTGCTGTTGGTATTCTGCTTCTCCCACAGGTCCCAGTGGTTTTACCAGATACATGCCAGGAAGCAAAAATAAGGGAGGCAAAAAGTCTGTGTAAATGTTTGTATTTACTAGAAAAAAAAATCAGTGTAATAATACTAATATGATACATGTTAATAATGTACATGAAAACATTTTATTTTAGGAAGTGCCAAAGAGAACTGAGTGGTTTTTTTTTTCCTTCAGAAATTCCAGAAACATTATCCTGAAGGCTGGTTTACATTAAGTTTTCAGTTAATGTAATATCTGGCCTGCTGTGCATGGGTAATAAGCATTATACACATGCTTTTTACAAATACCATTTTTAGTTTTATTAGAAACTGGAAAATATGTATGTGTTTTTTAGTACAGAGCCATAACAATACTATAATTTCCCGTTGCTTTTTCTAAGTTCATTGAATCTTCCACTTTAAAATACTAAGACAATCACAGTTGACATAATGGCATGTCTGAGCCCTTGAAAGGAGTATTTTTAAGTATGTTTCAACACAGAGCAGCATCTTCATTTCTGTAAAATGCTGATGTTCTGGTTCAGATCTGTCCATGCCACTCTTGCTAGCTTGGAGTGCAACAAATCTTGAGGAAAAACTGAAGGAAAAATTCCTTTGGGTACAGTATAGTCTCTAAATTTGATTCCCTATTACTCAGGGGTCATCACTAGCTACTTGGGGAATTGGGTATGTTTAAACAGAGCTGCATGGATATATAGTGTGTTTTGAGTAGAAGCAGTTTATGCAGGCAAGGGCACAAAAGTCCCTGGAAATCCAATACCAAATCTTTAATTGTTCCTACACTTACTTTTTTGCAGTTCTGTGAGCTGTCACTGCCTGTGCCATTCAGTGGAGGCATCCTAGGGAGTGAATTCCTGTCTTTGTTCATGATCAGAATTGTGTTATTTGTACACCTATTTGTGAAGCCTCCCTGTCGCTGTGAGCGGGAACCGTGCCACGGCAAACTGCTGCTGCCGTGTGCTCTTGTCAGATGGAGAGACAAGAGCACATAGCAGTATAGAGGGCACTCCATAGGCCTTGCTGGAGTTGGGGTCACTTTTGGGGCCCCCCTCAGCCTCTCTGCCCTGAGGGCTTTGAGGAGACACAGTGGCAGCTGAAGTTAGCGGAGAGGAAATGGAGCGCGGAGCGGAAGCCAAGGGGAAGGAAGTAGCAGCATCCTTTCAACTTGGGGACAACAAAGAAGCTGAATCCAGTGAGGTGCATAATGCTTCCAGTTAGCTGTAGCTGCAGGACTGCTGAGAGCTGCTTACTATGGGGTAGGTATAATACAATAGCAGTGTTTAACAGTAAAGGGGAGCTCACCTTGGCCGTCCATAAATGCTGGGATAAATAGGAAGTAGAAGTAGATAAGGTATTCCTGCTTTGTTAAGGAAAACAGAGCCCTTTCTTCTTCCTGCATTGATGAACAGAAGTGATAGTGCTATTGGGTTCTTCTTTGTGATTGTCATTATTGAAACATGGTGTCTTTCATCCTTTATAAGCAAAGGCATATGCTAACAAGCAACAAGTATTTTCTGGGTGATTTTGTGAGACTTGCTAATTAAGGTAAAAGCTGCATTTGTACTGGTCCTGCAAGGAAATTAACGTATCAGCAGTTTTGTCTGGCCTTCTTGTCTTCACCATACTGTGAAAAGTTGTGGAAGGTTAAGATCCAGACATCTCATACCTGTCTGTACGTATGAAGTACTCCTCATGTGAGGTATATGCAGTTTGCATCCAGGGTAGGAGGCAGCTTGTCTGATTTGGCTGTCTGCAGTCTCCAAGTGTCTGCATTGTAGTGAGTTGCCCACACTCCTCTTACAGGCAGGATGATCTGATCTTCTCAGCTAATGGAGCCAAGTATCATTCCTGTCACCTGGAGTAAGCACATTTGGTATGGTGAATATCCACTGTGTGAATCTCCACTGACAAGCATGGCAGCCTACACAAGAGAATTTGAATTCCCATTTAGTCAGATAAATCCTCCCTCACTGTTGCCTCCCTTGGTGTTGCCCTCTGGCTTGGCCTTGAGCTACTGAATATATACAGTGTAATAAACCTTGTGAAGGAACACACTCTTGAATTACCTGCCTGGGTTGTGTGCTTTTCAAGACTCAAACAAGAGTTATTGCCTATTTGCATTTCTAAACCATTTGTCTTTGTAGCATTATGCTTATGAACCTAAATGTTTCACTCCCAAGAGTAAATAAACAAAAAGAAAAGTTTAGAAACTTGCTTGGAGGCTTGTAGAGTTGTTTGGACTTGCCTGTATGTTTTTGCCATGTTTTTAATTAGTTTTGTATTCCCAGGGGTTGATTTATTCTGAATTAAATTGCACTGTTGCTCTCATCTTTGTTTTCTCATACTGGCATTTGTGTAGCAATGTGGTAAACCCGATCAAGGAAGTGACCCAACTGAAAACTCCTGTATGCATCAGCTCAGTCTTCACCTGGACCATTTCCCTGACTGGATTAATCAGAAGTTTCACAAATGCTATTGCTGGTGCAGCGGAAAGGGCTGGGAGGAGCTGGTAAGGGAAAACGAAAGACTTCATGGCAGCAGTGCCAGTTAATGTAGGATTACATTTTTGTGTAGAACTAAAGCATAAGATGTAAGGCACAGCATTTAGAAAGGTAACTGTTTTAAAACTTACTACTTAAAGAAAACTGGAAATATGATAACATCCCATTGCTCAAAGTAAATGCATCAAGAAATTTTTGAAAAAACAATTTGCTTACAGTCGAAAAAGACCTGCATTATACAGTTAGTACCAGAAGACCTGCACCTGGCACATGATTTGAAGCACTTTCAGCTGCAACTGTCTTGTCAGGGCATTTTTTGTCCTTGCCTAGGATTTCCAGTTTGTACTCTGCATGGAAGTTTAAACACACTTCCATCCACAGTTTCAGCTCAAGTGTACTGTGACAACTCCAGTACTCACAAGTGTTTCTCCCAGTTGTCGGGCAACAGGTGAGTTAGTACCTAAGTCACCTTTTCTCTGGATGTACTAAATGTCTTGAGAGGAAATGATATATTTTAGTTCATTTGAATGCTAAAGAAAGGTAGGATCATTACTGGCACTTACCACAGTATTCTGCTAGAGTAACTTTTGCCAGCTAGTTGTCAGCATAGGATTTGACAGGATTGCTGCCTGGTGGTGTCTGGTCACTCTGCTCTGTCTGCCAGCCAGGGTGATTCGTGCCTTCCATCAGCTACTAGCCTTACTTTACTTAGCTACTGCACTTCTGCATTGATGTTTCCAAGATTAGAGTGTCTGCAGAGAGATAAGAACTTCTAACTCCTTGTTCTACCCTTCCTCCTTCTTTCCCTGTGTTAGTCCTCTGTATCTTGAAAGACTTGGTTTGTTTTTGCTGATGACAGGCAGGAAAATGTGCTAGGGAGTTTTTGTGGCCTTTTCTTGTTTCTGTTGGAGTTGGGCAAGGATTGCTGAGGAAATTAGTGCATCCAGGAGCTCTGGAGACCTGACTGATGGTCTGCAGGGGGTAAGGTGGACAAGGGCAGGAGCACAGGGCTGGGCAGGAGGGGATAAACTTGTCCAGGCTTGGCATTGTGTTTGCAGAGTGGGAGCCATTCGCTCAAGATGGGCCCTGTCTTTACTTCCCTCTGCATTGTGATCCTGGCAAGTTTTGAAACCTGCTGAGTAGTATGCTGACCTGGACAAATATTACAGTAGTTTAAAAGGCTACCTGGGGTAATAACATTGACAGACACAGCGAAGCACAGCTATGTATTTGCTCTTTTATCTTTACTGCTAGTACCCACATTGTTCTTGCAATATTCACAGCTTATTTCAGCATTCAGTCCAGGCAGATAAGTTAAGCTTGGGACAGTCTCTAGGTTCATGATGTATGATTTGCAGGACCCAGGAACACATGTTTGAAATGAGAGCTGTATTTTTGTTGTTTTGTGGTGAACCTGTGTGTGGGGACTGTTGCATTTTCCCTGCCATAAAAATCTTAATTTGAAGACACTAATTTTCTTCAAAAGTTAACTATCCTGTAAGAACAAAGGAATTTTTATTTCATTCTTTAGTATACTGCTAGTTAAAACTTCTTAGAGAGAACTATGGCATTAAACTTAGTCAATGTAAATATTGTTGTTAACATGTTACATGAAAATTAAATATACAGTTGCTTCAAGCAGCCTGAAGCAGTAGGAGCTAGAACTTAAAATGGGGTGAATTTCATGTTTGCTTATTGCAGTAAACTATAACTGCAGTGGGCTTTAGCATATTAAGTTAGTAAAGGTAGTTGAAAAATCAGTTGTTAAAGAAAGAGAATCTGCCATATTAAAATTCTTGTTGAAAATGTCAGTTTTTCCAGACATTTGATAAGGCTGTCCTTCTTAAGGTCAGATATGAATACTTACCTGCACTTATGAAGCTTTACCTCAGCAAAAACTACTTACCATTCTTAGGTATGTTCAGAATCTTGGTGAAGATGTTTTAATTAGCAATTTTACCTGTATGTAATCTTTCAGTGAATATTGGAGGGGTTGTTTCATTTGTTTGCTTTTTTAAGGTGTGGTTTACTATTGCTGCATAAAGAGCTGAGTGAGCCCTCTCAGCAGATGTTGTCATTAGAGAGGGGGTCAAAGTAGTGTCATGTCTCAAGACTTTCTGTGCACAGAAAAATAGCCTTGAGTTTTGAGGGGTGAGGGGCTAGGCAAACAGTAGAACAGTTTTTGTGGTGGGCTTCTAGACAGGTAGTGGTTATTCCCTTGTGCAAGTTAATGCAAGCTTTAAAGTGTACTTTTATTTTTCTGTGGTGAAAAAAAAAATTAAATGTATTTAAGCTCTCAAGATGAAACTCATTAATAAGTGATAGACCTGTAGGTTTCTTCAGAGTGGCAGAGAATCTTTGCTTACCAGAGATGATTGCACATAGAAAAGGATGCTTTCTAATATCTGATGCATTTGACAATCAAGTCTTGCGTCAGTTTGCTGCTCGGGGTAATCAAATGTCATCTTCCCTTACCCCTAGACTGATTGATTGTCTGGGGGAAAATATTAAAGCTTAAATTTGTATGGCCATGCTCTCTCAGGTACTCTGTGGGCCTGTGATGATGATGTGGTGATGGGACATTTCCACGGAGGAATATACCAAATGGGAGTAAAAGTAAATGCACAGCGCTGTTTCCTACTGTGATGTTGACATGGGGCAGAAAAATCTCATGGCCTCACTGTAACTTCATGCCATTCTGTCTGCTGCTGTACAGATTAACAGCTAGAATCAAAGCAGTCCATCCCCACAGAGCCTGGGTGCACCTAGGGCTGGCTGTGAGCAAATGCTATCTGACATTACTGGGTTGCAGGTCATTGCTTACTTTCTTGTGTGTCTTTGTAGAGATAGTAAAATGCAGCCTTCATTACTCCAAATGTTAAAATTCAGAAGAGCTTTTAACAGCCTAAAGGCCTTGAAGGCCATGGCTGTGTTTGCCAAAAAGAACAGCACTTTCTCTTGCTGAATTTAATCTTTTTAAGTTATTCTTACAGCTTCTTGAGTGTATAATAGAAGTAATAAAAGTTCAAATTAATAAAAGAGTGTATCTTCAGCGGAAAAGGGAGGTTCCTTGCTTGTTCTCTAGTAACAGGATGAGGAGGGTATGTCTGTTGTGTATAAAATAAGGCCAGGAGTAAAGAGAAAGTGCAGTGGCCATGATGATACGCTGTCTAGGTCAGGGCTGGGAGGTAAATCAAGCCCAAACAAGAGTTTGTTCGGAATTCATTCCATTTTTACTTCAGTAGTTTGGGAACTTTTAATGACTTAAGTGATACTTAGCAATGAAGCTTGGACCCTTGTGAAATCATGTTCAGTTTTATTCCGCCTCTTCTTGCAGCTCCATGCTTTTCTTTGGTGCAGTTGCCTGAATGTGAAGGGTAAAGCCAGCAGGCTGTGTGGCAGTGGGCAGCACAGGGGTGTGTCAGCAGCCTGGGCTGGCTTTCAGCCTCCTGGGAGGGCACAGAGCCCCCACCTGCTACGCTGATGTTCAGATCTCAGGCTGGGGGGGTTAAATACACAGCAGCTTGTCCCCAAAATGAATGATAAGCTTTGTTTCTGAATATATGTATGTAAAGAAATGAAGAAGATTTTTAAAAGGGGGGAGGGGGTTTGTTTAAAAGTAAAAAGCATTAAGGTGATAGGAAGGCATGAAAGTTCCTACATAGGAAGTGAAGTTTGAACAGTTTCCAGCTATGAGTACTAAGATCCTTCCTGCACTTTCCTTCACCTTCCCTTTCCCTCTGAGTTAGGCTTAATTTTTAACTTTCATTTTGACAGAAGATAACCTACATTTTAAAACATAGTCTTGTAAACAAATTTGTGTTTCAAACATACTCACAAACCTTGACATTGCAGATAACATCAGAATCTCATTTGATGCTCTGAAGCAGCAGGAGGATAAAACACCTCAAATTCAAGGTGCTTTCAAAAGTCAATACTTATCTGTAGTTATAACATAGAAAATACCATAGGAAGGGATTATTTTAATTCAGAGAGTGAGACAACACTGATAAATGTTGATTTCGGGAATTTTACTGATAACCAGTTGCATTTTTCAATGTTCCCCATGCTTACAGTATAATATTTGGTTTAACATTCTTGTTACTTTAAACCCAAACTGATGACCTGTGATTTTTATGAGGTAGCTCTGCATTTGCTGGACCTTGCCTGAGGGCAAAATAAAAAGCTATGTATTTTATACCACCATAAAAAGAATAGTGCAGAAGAAAATAACTTAATTGTAAGTCCATTGATCCCTTAGCTTGTCATGAATTACTCACTTATTTGTTTGATTGGTTTTGTTAGGGTTTATTTAAAGCCTTATAAAGAGGAAATCAAATATGAGCATAATAATTAGTGTTTCTATAATACCTAGTTATCTTCACACCTTCATTTGTCTTAATTACCAGGTTTCTGAAACAAAAACTGTGAGTCGGTAGGATTAGTTTCTCTGAATGACTCTTGAAAAACAATGTATTTGTTTGTTGGAATCCTGTCTTCTCCTCACTTCTGCTAAGAAACTGGGATGGCTGCAGCTGGTTGGAGACCTCAGCATTCATGCACACATGTGCAGATGTGCACATATGCTTGTCTTGTAAGGCCATATGGTATGAATCAAAGCTTACCTCACAGTAGTAAAACTGTAATGCATTTTCCACCATTTTCAGTTATGTGTTCATGGCATGATATTCTGTACTTCGAACAACTTACAGAGATTGTCCTTTGTTAATGGTCATTATTCTGTGAAATTAATGTGTACTCCAGGAAATTTAACTTCAATTTTGTCCTTGGATTGCTGCGGATATCTCAATAGTACCAGAAGTTTGTGTCATCTTTTCTGCTCACTGGCTTTGTTCAAAGCAGCTTTGGCTTGCAAATGCATACAGATGTGTTTGTTCCTTCTTGTTCATGGCAGGAGATTTGCAACAAACCCTTGCTAGTAGATAGAAAGCATGTGAACTAATTGAGTGTATGAATATATGTACTCCCTTGTTCAGGATTTTTAAACAATGAGACCTCTAGTTAAACATTGCTGGCTCCTGGTTGGTTTTTATCCCTGCAATTTTCATGATCTCTCATACTATTATTTGGTGTTCTTAGAATTTTCCAATTTTATCAGAAAAAGTGAACTTTAATATTAGACTTTTAGATGTTTTATGTAAAACAATAGCATTTAAGGGTTTTTTTCTCTCTCATTCTAGTAGTTCAAGACAATTCAGCCTTTAGGCTGTGATAGTGCCTTTAATACTATTAAAAATTATCCTTTCTGGACCCACAAATACACTTAGCATTGAAATGGAGAACTGACTTACTGTTTATATTTTTATCTTTATTAAGATAAGTAGGGTGGCTAAGATACCCCAAATATTGATCAGATGTCTTACTCTGTAAATGACAGTGGTTTTAAGTACCCCAAGCCATCCCTTTAGAATATGTCTGTTAGTTGAATCTTCTGCCATACTTGTAATTTTTGACAACAGGACTTTTGTTGCCCATGGTTCGAGTGTAGGTAATCACCTTGTGGAGTGGCCAATAATTTCTTCACAGTCACCATGACCTTGACTTTCAGAGGAAATGAGAATGTGTTGCCTTCAGTGTGCTGCTGTGTTGTCTTAGAGCAAGGAGCATGCTCAGACCAAAGTAGGAAGGAGATTAATAGTTGGTTCATCAGGGAGTTTTGCTAAGAGTTGCTTAGTTATTTCCTGATTCTTTTTTATCTGGAGTCTGTCCAGACACATCCTTGTGTCGATTCTGGTGACATTTCATGCATTGTCAGGTTCACTTGAACTTGCCTCTGACCTGTGTTTCCATCTGTGCATTGCAGAAGTTCTCTTACCTGAATGTTTACTCAATGAATCGTAGAATCATTTAGAAAAGACCTTTAAGATGACCTGGTACAACAGTCCATCACTAAAACATGTCCTTAAGGGCCACATCTACATCTCATAAAGGAGTTAGTTATGTCCTTACTAGTGACTGTACATTCCTGGCAACTTGGCAGTGTTTCAACTTGTTGTTCCAGTTGCTTGAAACACAACTGCATTTTCGCTTCTGAAGGACTCTAATCCACATGTTTTGTTCATTTCCCAGATTCTTAATCCCCATCAGAAGAGATGGAGAAGGATTTGGTTCCTCAGTAGCTCCTGGACAAAGATGCTTGATGTGTAGGTGGGATGAGGCAATTTTCTGACCTTCAGTACCACAGAGATATGTACAAAGATCAGGCTGTAGTGGGCATTGTGTTCCTTTGTTGTCCATACTTGAGAGAAGCTTGGTTAGCTTGACAACCATGGCAATATCTCATGGCTACCAACTGCTGTCCTGTTGGCCAGTCCTTTGTGTTCTTGAAATGTTGCATCCAGACTTAGAAGGTCTGTTGTGCTGGCTTTTTGTCAACTGATGATGCTGAACTTCAGCTTCTTCAGCGTGGGCTGGTAGGGCTGTGTGTAGAGCAGTGAGCAGGCTGTGCTCCTGTTCTTCACCCTCGTCCATGCCCCGCTGCTGCTGCTGCTTTTGGGGAAGAGCATCCAGATTGTATAGATCTGTGCAATAATTAAAATAAAAGGATGATTCTTATGAACATTTTGTGAACTCATTGGGGAAAATGAAGAAACATTCATCGTATTGGCTCCTGTTCAGAAGAGCAGTGGCTGCTGTGCAGTTTTTTGCCTTGCTGTATGAGCTTGGAACAAATGTCTCATTGTTTTGCTCTCAGTACTTGCAGATGCTGGGCTTTCACTGCTTCCCATTGCTGTATCTTCTTGCTTGGCTGTTAGGTACCTGTAGATAGCAGTAGTGCATGAGTGCCCCAGCTTGTGGCTGGGGTTCTGCTGGGCTCTAGTCTGTCGAGGTGTTGTGGCTTCTGATGTTTTCTAGTGCCAGGGAGCTAAATGTTACAAGCTCTGCTTTGTGACCCCTTCTAACACTGTAAGCTATGCAACGGGGAAAATCAAGTAATGTCAAAACGGGAAGGAAGTTCATCTGAAAATGGAAATAGTTGAAAGAGGTAAACACAATAGAAAACATGAAAGATGCTTACTGGTGTCTTACTGGCTTTGGCTTCTTGTTCTAAGTTGGTAAGTGAAGAATGTGTGCCCCCTTATTTGCCAAAGGCTGGCATGCTCAGGAGTGCTTCAGAGCTGCTGTCCTGCAGTACTGAGTATGAGCTGGAAGGTAGTTTAATGTTTCCTAGTTGATGTTGACAGCTTGGACTTAATGGATGTGTGTACTAAGAGAGGAAGTAAGCTTAGTGCAAGCTTATGAAATGATGGGGGTAGTATTTTATCTGTCTTTAAATGCTAACTTCTTTATTCAATTCTCAGTGAGTCTCTCTTTGAGAGAGGGTTTGTATTGCCCAGATACAGGGACTTGATGTAGTGTTTGAATATTTGTAGGCTGGAATAGTCTTTCTCAAAAGGTTTGGAAAAGATGAGCTTATGGGAAAAAAACTCATTTGTTTGAAGAATTATAAAAATAAGCATTTCCTTTTTCTTACATGTGCAAAACCTTCTGTTCTAGGTATTCTGGTCAGAGACAGTATCTGATTGCTGTGTGGTACTTGTCCAGCAGGTCTTGCAATGCAGACTTTGAGCTAAATTAACTTTATGGATTTTAGTGCCGTATTTAGTCTTTGCTTTCTGAGCACCTTTAACAAGAAAGCAGTGTGTTGGGTGCTTGAATACTGCCCCAAACTGCTACTTTTATAATAACATTACTCAAGGTTTTATGCTCTTGTTTGTCCTTTTCTCCGAGTAGTCATTGGCTCTGTCCTTGTCCCTTGTCCGTCCGTACATTATCTTCTTTCTCTAAGAAATCATACTGCTCTCTTCAGCCTTACCCATCACTTCTATATAGGTCATGTCTGATTCTACATATTCTCCTAATTTTGATTTCAATGTCTGTCTGGTCTCAACCAGCTCCTGGCTACACCATAATTTATTACAAGTGACAGATTTGGAGGAGGAGGTCCTCTGCTGTATCATATCTCTGACTATTGTACTTATAGCAGATGATGGTGCTTGACATCCTTCTGCTTGGGTGTTTTTAAAAAAGTTCCATTGTGGAAGAACTGACATGCTCTGCAAATTGTAAAACCCAAAGGAGTTTAAAATAACAGCTGCCAAACAGCTTTAACTCCTTAGTTTCTTTCTTGGTTTATATTAAGAGTGAGGAATAAAGTTTTAGGGTTTTTTTAAATGAAAAAGTGTTTACCTTATTGTCAATTGATGAGAATCAGATGCTGACTTTTTATTGTGTGAGTTTTTAAAGAATTAAAACATGATAGCAAGGGTGTTAATCTAGCAAGTGTCTTCTGGCCATGTTTTAAACCCAGCATGAAGAGACATGGATGTTTTTAATAGAAAGACAGATATTTAATTCCAAGATATATACAGGTCTGATGCCAGAATAAATGCAATTTGTGATTTCTGGTTATTTTTTATTGTTATTATTTTAGAATTATTTCCTTGGGGGCCATTTGCAGGCTTTGGAACACTTAATAATTTTCGCTAATAGTCTCGAGATTTTGGGTACTACATAAACTTGAGATTTCCTTGGTAGTCATCTGTGTTTATTTGACTTTCTGAGAGCTATTATAGTCACCAGCAATAGCCAGTACTTGATTCTTGTATTACTGATTTTCTTTTTTTTTTAAATCTTTTTTTCCTCACTGCTTTGGTTTCATAAGTTTACCTTGTTTGCTTTCAGCATGGAGCAGGATAATTGTTACCTGCTGAACTCGGAAAGCAAGTATTTGTGAGCTGGAATAAAGGGAGGCTGTCTCATTTCTCCTTTCTGGTGTGCAGAGTGACTGACTGCATGTTGTTCTCAGAGCGAGTAGCTTGATCTGCACGGTTGCAGTTGGTGCTTGTATGTAGAACAGAAGTGGGCACTAGGTGAAATTCCTGATATTGCATAGGGGATCATACCAAGTGACCCGTCTGCTCTCCGGTCCGTGAATGCAATGCTGCAGAAATTATGGGTGGTGTGCAAGATGTGCCCACAACTCGCTTTGTAGGGAAAGAGAATGAGGTGCAGCAATATGTTACCTTCTGTGTTTGACCAAAAATGTTTGGAGCACAGTTCTGAATATGAATCATAAGCCCTAGGAAAGTGTAGGAGTATGGTACTGGAACAGACTGGATTTTCATCTCTTTAGCAAGTACCTTGTAAGCATTTTTTGAATCTCACTGACCTCATCCTAAAACTGAGTTCCGCTTGACTTCACCATTATGAGTCAGAAGATATTTCCAAGCATTTCACTGTTATTAGTAATATTGTGCAAATTTTTCTATACTTTCTTATCTGCCAGAGAAACTGAAATATTGAAGTCCATGAAATGGGGTATTTTGCTGGTCTTTACTGCCATGTGCATAGATAGGGTTGTAACCCGACAGCTTGATCTAGCTGGTTGCAGCCAGTGAAAGTTGCAGTTGCACAGATACCCAGTTTAAAAAAAAAAAAAAAGTACATTTAAAATTTTACAAGCTAATGATTGAGCACATGAGGTCATTGCCAACAGAGATGCTGAAAACACTGAGCAGTACAGAACAACAAGTGTTCAGAAGAGAACCAATTAATTTTTATTCAGTTGGTAGGTTAAGATAAATTTTATTCAGGTGGTAGGGTAATTAGAACCTGATAATCCCTCATATCTTCCTTCTCTAGTATTATCTAAATGAATGTAGCTTGCACGTGGTCCTATTTCTTGGAACAATAATATTTTAGATCACCATGGAAAATTGAAAAAGGAAGAAGCTTGCAGGCATGGAGATTTTATCAATTTCTCTGACAAAGTAGTTTTTTCAACTTGTACATGCCTCACTCAATACAATTGCTCTGACTTAAATTCTGTTAAGTTAACATTGAGATGAGTCGAAAGAGGGAAATAAGGATGGGTAATATCCATCAAATTGAGGAAAAGTAGGCATTGAAATAGTGTGGAAATAGCATCACATAATGGCTGAGCTTGGAGGGTGCCTCCGGTCCAATCTCCCTGCTTAGCCAGGGCCATTTAGAGCTGGTGGCTCTGGACTGTTTCCAGGCAGCATTTGAGTAGCTCCATGGTTGGAGACTCCACAAACTCCCTGAGCAACCCGCGCCAGCGCTCAGTCACTGTCACAGTGAAAAAGTGTTTCTTGATGTTCAGAAGGAACCTCCTTAATTTCAGTTGGTGTCCACTGCCTCTGTTCTGTCACTGAGCACCACTGAAAGTGCCTGACTCCATCATCTTCCCAGTGAAGTTGGAGGTGAGGAAAAACTGTGACATATGGTAATAGCGTGATTATGCCACATTCAAAGCTGGTTTTTCCAAGTTATTTGGCTGGAAGGTGCTGCTACTGTTAAGAGTAGAAAGATTTCTGTGTTTGAGAAATCTGTCAAACTCATACGAAATTTTTTTCAGTAGAAGGATACCTATCTGAGAAATCAAGCCATGCATGTTTCCTCAAAATTAATTCCATACCAGAGCCAAGAAGTATACAGTATGTCAGGTTATTTTGAGTAGAGTTGTATTCCTTTCATAGCATTTGTTGTTAAAATACAAACAGCAATAATTCCAGGTGAACTGCCAGAAATTTTGGATGTTTCAGCTTTCCCTGTGGCCTCAGGAGCACTGATTTCACACTTCCTCTGTCTATTCAGTGCTCTGGATGTGTAGAATTTAATATATACTAGACTGTGGTAATGCCCTGTATGTATGGTTTTCGTGCCATATGTGTTTGCATCTGTATTTTATTTGATAAGCAGTTTTCTAACATATTCCTTTTACTAATTTCTCCTTACGTTTAAAATACTACCATATTTTCATTTCAGATCTAGCATTGTCAGCTTTGGGCGTGTCAGCAGTTACAGTCCCCAGTCACAGCTGGGATATCTCCAGTTGGTTTTCACCAGTTACAGTCCCCAGTCACAGCTGGGATATCTCCAGTTGGTTTTCACCATTGGGCAGTGTTGGAGTCACTGCCCGGCTGCGCAGACAGGGATGAGGTGTGCTCATGAAACACTCTGCAGGCCTTCAGCTGGAGGGGGAATAATGTTCAGGTGAGGGATGGAAGCTGGGCAGCTCGAGCATGAGCATCTTCATCTGCTGCTGCTGTTTGTGATTAAACTGTTTCATCCGCCTTTGGTGTCTGCCCTGAGCAGCCCTTCCAGCAGTATTCCATCTCTATCAAAAAGCAGTCTTACTCTTTGGCTTAATCAGAGGCAAATGTTATTTACCTATACAGAAAAGGTTGTCAGAGCTAGCCTGAGCTCACAGCTTGGTGGAGTCATGTGGGACTGCTTTTATTGTGTTGCTATCAGTTTGTTCCACCTGGCACAGCTCCATTACATTCAGTTTTTTCCTTTTTTTCCCAGAAAGGAGGGAATAGATGCTTCAGGTCCTGAATATTCATCTAAACATCACTGTGTGATGATTTGAGATAATAAATGAATTATTAAACGTTATGTTTTGTTTGTATAATGTTCATTCCTACCTTGCTTTTGAACTACACATGAACTTGCTCAGTCATGAATTTTTTTCGTCATGGCATAATTAACTTAGTTTTTGTCTAGTACAGATTGCTGTGTTCTTTTTTTGAATTTCAGCTTTCTGTGACCTGACACTTCATCCCTGATACTTGCAAAACTCTCAGAGAAGTGAAAGGAAAAAAAAAAAAAAAAGAAAAA
>VWZN01011332.1:62647-134801 GCA_013396955.1 Regulus satrapa
GAAAAAGGAGGGCATAGGGAGGGTTAGTGGAAGATTTCTTGATGTTTCTTACTCAAGCTGGTTGTTTGAAGTCCAGACTCTGCCATCCCTAGGTTAATCCATATGGCCTGCTGCCCTACCTTGCTTGAATTGCATTTCAGTTGTTGGGATTTGTTGCTTGTGTTTCTTGACAATTTGTTTTGTTAGGGAAATTCATTTTATACTACTTCTGCTCTTTATTTGTATGAGGTGGGAAGTAGCTCTTGCAAAGAATATTCGGGACTATTTTAGTTGTTTTCTACAAAGCTGAGATTTTGATAGACTGTTGCAGAAGCTATTTTGGATCTTTTTTCCTCTAAGACGTTAACATTGCACATAAGCTCCTGTTAGTATTAAATGGGAGAATAGTGTTGTTCCCCTTCAGATTATGTCCCCAAAGCCTGTAGTAACGAAGCTCTTAACAGTGTTTCATAAGGATCTTGCTTTACATTTGGCATTGTAAAAGTATTTCTGTGTGACCAAACATAGTGGCCTGTGAACAGATCCTGAATATTTATATTAGTCCGTTTTCATTCACCTTTCTAATAATAACATTTATAAAGCTTTGATTTTACTAACAGTCTTTACAAAATTAAAAAACTATATTGCAGTATAAATTTGTCTATTTAGGAACAAATAACATTAATTTATAAGTTGGAGGCTTGCCAGCTCTTAGTTACAGATGAAAAAACAGATACAAGAATGTTGGTCAATCACAGGTTATTTTCTAAGGCATCAAATAAATGTAAATAGTGATTCTCTCTGCAGATATAGAAATTACCTAATTTAGGAAGGAATAGCACTTACTTGATAGTTTGGCCTTGAGAAAAGTGTGCAGGTAAAAGAAGTAGCCATTGAGGAGTGGGGTTCTGGCAGGCAGCCAATTGTGTGGGTGTGGAAGGTAAGTAATTAGGTCTTTTAAGACAGAACTTGAAAATCTTGACTTTTTTTTATGATGCATGTTTCTTCTGGTAACAGAGGCCTGGATCTGACTACCCACAAAGATTCCTTTATGTTCTTTATTCTAATTTAAAACACTCCTACTAAGAACAAGGGAGAAGAATAGAAATACAAAAAAGTAACAGTACAGTGAAGGTCCAGTGAAAATATTTTCCTTTCTTTTTAGTTTTTGCTTTTCAGTGGAATGCAACAGAAACCCCAATCTAAAAATGGCCTGAGGTGACTTAGTATTTAAATAATAAACTAAAGTCAGTGGAAGGAGTGACTTTAATTTCTTGAGATATACACTTTGTTTTGTACTTGTGTTGCAGTTAGGAATTGCATGTTGTTATTCCTTGTTAACTTTTTTACAGATTACTGTAAAAACAATCTGTTTTTTCATTCTTGCTGCAAAGGAACTCTACTCAATTGAAAGTAGTTACAGTCTTATTCTCAGAGCACATGGAAAATAATTAATGTATTAGATAAGGGATTAAAGGCAAACGTAATTTCATTTCAGGGCTGATGTGAATGACTGTTGAATATGGAAGAATTTGCTTTTTTTTTTTTTTGTGGTGGATTCCGTTGTTGTTAAACACTAATACAAAACCACTGGATAGCAAGAGTAACTGAAAAGCAAAGGAAACTTGTAAATGTAGCCCCTAATTTTGGGAAGAGTTAAATGTCTGTTAAGTGCTTATTCTGTGAACACACAAAGGTGTGACTGCTGCACACCTTGCCTTTTGAGCTGAGGGAGTGAAATGTATTTACTGGTGCCTGTGTTCCCCAGCAAATCTGCCTGCAGAACATTAGCCTGTGGGTTCCTTTGTGTACTCATTTTAGTGTAAAAGACTTGGGTGATAAAGCAGCATAAGTGGAAGCTTTAAAAAGACTATCCAAGTATTTTTGCCACACAGATAAGAGCAGAGATATACTAGAGCTAAATGATGTCATATTTGGCTATAGTATGATGTTTTTTGGGCAAAGGTGTCTGCTAAGACCAACAACTGAAATAATTCAGAGTTGTAGAAATATTAGAATTTTTTTTGTTCAAAATGTATGAAGTTTTAATGAATCTCAGCTCATTTAGTATACAAATCAAATTTCTTTATAGAGGAAGTGGTCTGACTTGTTTCAAGAAGCTCGTAAAGCTGTTAGAATATGGTAATTTCTTTCTTTGCCTTTCATGGTACCAAAAATGGGACCTTGGCACAGGTATTAACTTGGGTATGTCATATTGCTAAGTTTCTCAGGAGGGCAACAGAAACCTCTAGATTTTGTCTATGGAAAATCATGATCTTGGAAATAGCTAATGGCAGTCTTTCCATTTAGTATGTTGTACTTTGCCCTGGGAAATTCAATCCCTTCTACATGCTCCTTTGCCTTTATTTCATATCCATATTTAAAATGTAATAATTTCTGTATATAATTAATGTACATTTATGTACATTTCTTTAATGTAATATGTAAATGTAATAATTTTCAGTTTTTCTGCCTTCTTCTTAGTGGGAATTGTACATTAGCATTTTGTGAGAATCTTTTGGGTTGTGAAATATCCTTCTTCACAAAGTTCCCCAAACAGCTAAGTCTGTCCAAGTTTACTGCAAATAACTATTTAGCTATTTTCAATAATATTTAATGTTTTAACAATCTTTAAATCAAAGAATCTGTTTCTGTTTTTACATTTGGCTGTTGTTGCTAGTTGTTAGGTTGTTACTTGAAAACCCATAGAAGTGGAATGGCAATAAAGTTGATACCAGGCACAAGTTCTTTATCTGCTGTGTGGCTTTGTCTTGTGCCTTGCTTACTGCTCCAGTGTGGTACATATTATACCACTATGGCTTAACTGGCAAGCTGATCTTTTTCTGGACAGGTTTTCTCAAGTGTTTTCCTAGATTTTTCTTTTTTCTGGGGAAGAGGGAAAGAGGTGGCATAGGAGAATGACTTGGGGTTTTCTTCTGGTTTCATTTTCTCCTCTCTTTATCCTTTACTTAAGAATTTTATTGGAGCTCAACAGACCACATGTCTTGGATTTAAAAGGCAAAGGTGTCTGCTAAGGAAGGCAGGAGCCTCCCTTGGAATGGAAAATGTAAACCCCCTCCCTCCTAATTATTATAATTTTGAAATTAAGAGGCTCTCAGGCAAAGATAGGATAGGAATAATAGTTCTTTTTACTAGAAAGGAAAAAAGAAAAAACTACAACTTAATAAAAAAAAAAATCAAATGCAGTAGTACAAAACAAATACTGACAGAGTCAGGCTACGACCTGACACCCTGTCAGTCAGGGTGTTGGTGGCAGACGGATTGAATGGTGGCTGCAGTCCTCCTGCAGTGACAGATGTGATTCTGTTGAAGCAGTGATCCTCTAGAAGGGTGCAGTCCTCTTCCAAAGGTCCAGTGGTGGTGTAGAAGGGCCTGGTCTTCCTCTGGAGATCCAATGGAAAAAACAAGGCTGCTTGTGGTGTTTAAATATCAGATTTTATTCTCAGATTTTATTCAGTTGGAAATGCCTGGCTCCTTCCCCTGGGTGGAGCGTTTCACAATGGGATGGTGTAGTTTTATCCGTCACTCAGGGCCCATTAACAGAAGATCTCTTGCTGGACAAGGATTGGTGGTGGAGGAGATAAAGAACACTGCCCCTCCTGGGCTCAGTAGATGGTGACAGAATGCACACTCCCTGTCACATCCTGTATTGCAACCCAAGACACAGTGCTATGCCATCCCTTGGCTGTTGAGTCTGTCTACAAGAAATGTACATTTTGAACCTAGGTTAATCTGAACTGAGCAGTTTTTGCCTGAAAAACATCCCCACAGTGACATGATTATGGGAATTTTTTCCCTGTTTATCTGAATAAGTCCTTCATGAGAAGTTTCCTGATAACCATGAAACATCTTAAAGTCTGCACATTGTGAGCAACTATTCCTGAAACTCACCTGACTAAATGCAAAACTACATCAGAAAAACGAATATATTGGTACTTCTGCAAATGTGAAAATTGGGGTACAATTCCACTGTTCTTGCCCTCAACCACTCATCTGCCTTTACCGGTGTTTGGCTGTATTAGGACCATCTCTGCCCACCATCACACCATGTCAGTGACTTGATTTGGGTTAAAAAAAGAAATGATCCTTCTTATCCTTCTCTTCTTAAGTTTTCTAACTAAAGTATGCTAACCAGCCCATCTATCTATCTTTGCAACGGTACCTAGGATAAGTCTCTTCTGGAATGACATCTGAAGAGTGTCTCTTCTTGCACCCACTGGAAAATTTTCATCTCCATTAGTCCTTTTGAAATTACTTTACCAAATATAAATGCTTGACAGACAGGGCCCCATCTGCCATTTTACCATTATCTGTTGTATTTCTAAATTTGCTCTCACTTGTAGTGCTTGTGAGAATACTTTAACATTGCTCTTAATTGTTCCCTGGGCTGCTTGCAACATTATAATCTTGAACAGTGAATTAACTCTTGGACAAATGCATGATGTATTGCATGATTTTATCTAAGAAAATATGCTTTGCCCTTTACACCATCCTTTGTTCTTTTACTTTCATATATGTATGTTATGTAACTATTTTTTTCTAATTAGACTGACTTTGTCACTTTCTTGCCAGTCCTCAGTATTGAGCCAATGCCAAAGGCAAATACAAGGTTAGATACAGTAGTCGCCTGATCTGGTGTGGCAAATCCTATTTTCATTCTTTAATTTTTTATAAAATTACATATGTTAGTTTAAAGTCTGATTAACTTAATCCAAGCCACAGTAAAATTTTGCTAATTTATAATAATTGTGTATTTTGAGGCTGAGTGTAGATTAAGCTGTGTCTAAAAGTATAAAGGGTGTATGGCCTTTGGGAATGTCAGTATAATGGTTTAATCAGGTGAATAGGTTTAATTATTTCAGTAGTCACACTAGGAAATTGCAGAACCCAGCAAAAGATAATGCAGTTTATAGGATCACTGGTTTGAGTTCAGCCCATATACATCATTCAGGAGTCTCTGATCTGTAAAGTTGCATTTGCAGCTGCCATTAAAAAAAACACCCAAACTGCCTGAAGGCACATTTTAGTGGTTCAGCCTCATTTCCCAGCACTGATACTTGGTTTTAGTCCAAGCACTGACTGAGTTCTGTCACAGAGGATCTATCAGGTGCACTGTCCCTACCCTCCAGCTCTGGATAACCCTAAATTTGTGTGGCTAAAACCCATCTCAAACACACCAACAGAAATCATTGGGTTAGTCAATTCTCTGCCTCGCTTGTTGTCAATAAAGGACACTGTACCCTGTGTTTTAGTAGTGGAATAATTGGGATATGTTTGTTTTCTGAGGACAATGCAGTCCTCAAAAAGTTTTTTGTCCTCAAACTATTTTTCAGTAAGTTCATTTAGTAGCGGAGTTGGTTGACTTTTGACTTTGATATTTTACATCATTTTTGTTGATATCTTAACAAGTAGAAAATTACTAGCCAGTTAAGAGGCTCTCGGATTTTAAGTGGTTAGTTGAGGAGGTTGATGGTAATTCATGCTTCATTGTAGATTTTGCCTTTGCTGTCAAGATATAACTTAACTGTGCTTGACAATGGCTTACATTGAACTTGATTTCAGACACTCCTAGAACTGCCTGGGGAAGAGTCTTCTGATTAGATAGTACTCTTATCTTGAGAAAAAGCACTTTTCAAAATTCTTATTGCTCAAGAGGCTACAACCTTCTTCTGTCTCAGTAGATCTGTGGTGTCTGGTTATCTTCTTATACCAGCAAATGCGTTCATTTTGTATTTTTTCCAAGAATACAAATATTCAGATATTGCTGCAGATATATTCACTGGCAAGATAATTAGGATGTGTGGATTATGGAAAAGTTGATGTTTAAAAACAATAAAGCAACTATCATGACTTATTACAGAGATGTAAATCTGTAGAGTGGACACATGAGGACTGTGGATACAGATAGCACCAGGGAAGCAGCAATTTGAGTAAAGCCAGACAAACTTGACTTCTTTTGCTGCTTTTCAGTGTAAAATATATTGCTAAGATGTAGGGGGACAAAAAGCTGATAGTTGGGCATAAGAAAAGAGGGAAAATATGTTTTACTGTTGGGGAAAAATGAAGTCACTTTATACCAAGTTGGAATCTGAGCTGGTACTTTCTGAAGGTCATCATGCATCAGTATTTATAGCAGGTTTCCCTCCTTTCCTCCCCTACACAGACATATGCTCACACTCGCTCATTTAGCAACGAAGCCAAGGCTTGGAGAAAGTAATAACTGGCATTCCTGAATCCAAGATGGAGACCTTTCCTTGTAGTGTTACTTCCTGTAAAGTTGAATTGTTACACAGGATCATGAGGCTACTAAAAATATAAATGTCTTTACTTCAAGAACTTCTAAGTATTAACATTCTTAATGGAGTTTTCCCCTTTTCTCCAGACAGCATAGTCACATTCCAGTAGCACTGATAAAGTGAGAGAGCTGGAGAGGTACTGAATGGACAAATCTGCAAGCCCTTCGAATCTTTCTAGCCAAGCTTCCTTTAGAGAAAAGGATCCTGTTAATCATTAATTTCTTTGATGTTATCCTTTCTGTGGGGTGTGTTGCCTGATCTTGGGTCCCAAAATGAGTGGTGCCTGTGAGCTATTCCTGAAGGAGCTCTGCATTTCTGGTACAGCTGAAGTCCATTACAAAGTTAACGTGCTTATAATGCCAGTTAGGTTTTTACTTACCAGAAATTAGTATCTTGGAGGGAAAAAAAAGTGATTTTAAAAAATGAGAAAGTAGTCAAATTGCACTTTGATATTCTGTGTGCTTTGCTTCCATTGTGTTAATTGCATCAGTGCTGTTTTCCGGTGGTGTTTGTCAGAGAAGCTTTCTGTCCTCAAAATAAAACGGTACATTCATTCCTTTTGTCCCCTTCCCCAGCCCAAGGCACAAACACAGATGAGGGAAGGGTTGAGGGCTGCTGTATATCTTGTATGTTGGATACTCAGGAAAAAACATCTCTTCAGTCAAATGTTCATGCAATTAACTGAGGACATTTTCTGACTATTTAAATTTGCTCTTTTTTCACTCATGTAGCTTTTTTCCCCTCTATTTTCTATAAGTAGGTTGTCTGAAGCAATGTGTACTGTGTATTTTATAAATGTAAACTAAGGTAGGTAGTAAGCCTTTTCTACATTCATTGAGGAGGTCTAAATGAAGGCATGCATTGAATAACTTTCCTAAATATTTACAAAAATTATGAATTACTAAAATTTTGGTAATTTACTGTAATATTTAAATTTACCAAGAACCTTAAGGACACAAAAACTATGGTAGTTATTGAACCCAATTTAAGTTGGCTAAGAAGTGAGAGATTACAGGTAATATTGGAAAAAATGCGATGGAGGAATGTGAGTTTGTTTGATTTGTATTATTCTTGACAGGTAAATGATACTGCTTTTGCATCTTGCTTTCTTGTATCATATTGACTTGTGAACAACCACATTTTTTACTTGAAAGTAAACATTTCATTGCTCTTTAAGTCCTGTTTGTGCAAAGCATGCTTTTAATGAGCATGGGCATTTAGCTGCAAGAGATTGAAAACAGGAGGACTCTCACAGTAGAAAAATTTGTACTTTGAAAGCTTGCCCACTACTGTCCTTTGTTTATGACGTTGTGGTAAATTAGTGCACTATTACATCTCTGGCTTCTGCTTGTGGTTGGGCTTTTTTGGTTGTTATTTGGAAGAGGGATTGGCAGTAATTCAGCCAGTGTAATATATATCCTTTATATTCATATATAGGAACTCTTAAGTAAGATACTTTCACCTTCAGCTAGCATTTAATGTGCATGTTAAGTGTCAAAGAAAAATGAGGTGTAAACAGTCCTTAGGAGGCATCAGGATTGAAAGCACTCAAAGGACAAATGGAATCCAATTGTTTTTAAAAAGTGGCTTGATGAGGATGTTCTCTGTTAAGGATGGGGAAAAAAACAGATTGCTTTTTATATCAGTTTCCAGGCTGCTCTAGTGTCTGTCTTTTCCATAGAGCTCTTTTGCTGTGTTTTCCTAAAGTACATCTCTCAACAAGCTCTCTCTTCTACCATGGTTTAGAATAACCTACTGAAGCCAAATATGAATGAGGCATTTTTCTTTATAAAATTGTATGGCATCCACTCTACTCTCTCTTTTAAACACAGTGGACAGTGGGCAACGAAACCATACAGTTGCAAAATATGGGACGTCTCAACTAAAATCTCAAACCTCTTCGTTTTCAGGTGCAATTAAAAGGTGAGATGAGTATATCAAATGCAGGAGTCTTAATTTTGTAGGCAGATCTTATTGTTACCAGTGTCTTTGTGAATTGATTTAGTGGAGATTCCAGGAAATCTGGAATTGAAACATTTGAAAACTCTAATATTGCTTCATTTTATTGCCTTGGATGTTTTTCCTAGAAAACTATTTTCCTACATTTAAATAAATAAAATTTTTAAAAAAATTCCCAAGTAAACAAATTTTTTTTCACCTTCATAATGGTATGAACATTGATAGCAGGCTGATTCATTAAGTTTTTAGCAGCTTTGTAGTGTTCAGAAAGTAAAGGAAGAAAATACCATTGAGGTTTAAAGATCGCTTTGTGAAATTGCTCTAAACTGACAAATAATGATTTGTTGACTTTGACGTCTGTTAAATAAATTAATACAGCTGAACTTAATTAACCAGAGTGAATGCTGCTCCATCAGTCTCCTTTTCCCTTTGCTTTCCAAGTGCTTCCTGGAGAGAGTTTAACCATAAACATTTTTTCCAATTGCCTTAGGATTTTTTTACATAAATCTTCATGTAGGTATATGAAATGTTTTTCCATCTCAGTTTTGAGCTAGTACGGTGTATAACTTGCTTGCAAATAGAAGTACCAAAAAAACCATACTGTATTCCTCATTGTCCCTGGAGAAACGTTGACCTTCCCAGGATTGTTGGATTTGAGTGCTTCTGGCAACATAAAGCAGATGATATAAAATCCCTCCTTATGTCTCTCTGTACAGCATTTTTTTACACTCTTGGCACTTCGTCTGTTAATTGCCACACTTTTGATCCATAAAGAAAAGAAGTCAAAGTAAGATGAAAGATCTGAAAGGCTAGTCAAATTGTCAGGGAGTAGCAGTCCTTGCATGGAGCAGTCCTGTTGCTTTCTTGTGGCGGTGAGACCTGCAGAACCCCTGAGGAGTTCCAGTCCTAGGGAATGACCTCAGTGGACCTGGAGGTCACCAAAGACCACTGAGGAGGTCCCATTGTCCTGCTCCCAGCACTGTCTGACATCCACCACAATGTGGTGTCTCGTTGGCCAGGGAGAGAGGAGACTCTGCAGAATTCTGCTTCTGGCTCTGTCATNTCCCATCATCCTGCTCCCAGCACTGTCTGACATCCACCACGATGTGGTGTCTCGTTGGCCAGGGAGAGAGGAGACTCTGCAGAATTCTGCTTCTGGCTCTGTCATTACAAGATTTTGCATCAAGGTAATTTTTTATCAGTGGTCACGGTGTGCATAGGTGGTGATTCCAGCAGCCACACCACATTACTGTATCTCTTGTGAGATGACATACTTCCATTCTTAAGCAAATTATATGGTGATACATGAATATTCCTTCCTGGTTTTGAGCTGCAACTGGAATCTTCTAGCCCTTCAGATACCAGGTACAGTAAGCACCTTGCTTGCCACTTAGATTTAAACAACCACCAAATTGTATGGTGCTGAACTAAAGTTTGTATACAACTGTAGTATGATTGAGGCCTTTCTGATTGGATTTTTTAGCTTGGTATTAATACCATATGATGGATTATTCCAGCCCTGAAGCAAAGCTCACATGAAGTGAAAACTCTGATTTCTTCATTTAACTGCAAGGAAGTTAGTCCTCACTCTCCTTTATGCCTCTGAACCAGTACTTCTGCTAAAGAGGGAATGCATAAGAAGTGTAATACATAAAACCCACAAAGTTTTGTAGGAGAACAGTCACCCAAGTAAGAGAATACACTGTGGCAATTAAATTAAGGGATGCTTTGTTTTCCCATATGTTTTGGTTCTCGTTTGGCTGAAGGAAATTAGAAACTTCCCATTTAACTGTTTCCTTTTCAATAAATATTTCAAACATTCTTCTCGTGTATGAAAATACAATTTTAAGATCAGCTGCGTGGTAGTATCGCTAATAGCTGTATGAGGGTATATATGAGGAACTGTATGAGGGTGTATAGTAATAAAATGTGTTGGATTCCTGTGGTGGCCCAGTTGTACTCTGTCCGTGGCAAAGAGCCTGACAGAAGCAGTGGGCTTTTAGTGAGTGTCCTGCTGTTACCTTCGCCTCCCTATGAGTGCAGGAGGGAAACTGCTACTTTTAAAACACCACCCACAGATTGAATTTTCTACATTACAGAAGTTCAGCAACCTATTATCTGTTTCAGTAGCTGTCGGGGTATTGACTGTTAACGTTTGTAATGCAAAATGAAAAACTGTATCGTTATAGACTTGTCAAGAAGCTGCAAATCTACCTGAACTTAAAAAAGCAAAGTGTAATTATGTGTCTCAGTGATCTGCACAGACTTTCTTTCTCTTTTACTGGTGGTTTGTTTTTTTTTCCTGTAAAGTGAAAAGAGGCAGCAGCATCTTTGCAAAGCAAGCCCAAATCCCACTAACAGTCTTTGTTTTCCACTGAGATGCTGTGAAGGTTTGTAGATCTTGGAGTCAGCCTAAGGCAGGCTAAGAAAAGAGTCATCTCCCCAAAGAACAAGAAAAGTCAGGAGTATTTTTCTTGTCTAGTACCTATCTGTAGGAGCAGGAGTGTGTGTGCATGTGTTTGAAGATGGAATTGAGGGGAAGAGCCTCAGATTGTGCTTTGTCTCTGGGTCTGGAGTGTGATGAGTCTGTAAGATGGTAAAAGAGTGGTTCTTGGTTCCTCATCTACTGCTGGATCTCTTGGTTTCAGTAATGCAAGGAAATCTGCTTTCAGCACTCCCACATGATGATTTCTGTGTTGCTGTGGCAGCAAAGCAGGGTGAGAGTTGGCTTCTGAAACAGGCACGCAAGGGGTTCTGCAGTGAAGAAAACAAGGCAGCTATTAGTGCGTCACCAGATTCCTGCCTGTTCTCAAAAAGAGGTTGTCATCGTCAGCCCACTCACCCCTTTGTGAGTCCTCTGGCTTTGAATAGAGAGGCATTGTGAACGTACTTGCCAGGGAGTCAGTCTTCCCTTCAGCGCAATGAAGAAATATTTCTATTTGGTCACCACACAGCTCACAAAATACCAAGTTCTTATCAGTCTCCATTAAAAAAAAAAAAACCCCACACCCCCAAGCAAAACAAACAAACAAAGTTAATAGAAATATCCATTTCCTATAGCATCTGTCACACTTCCCTGGAGGGGAGCAATGTGGGAAAGAGGCCTTTGGCTTGATGTGCCAGTTTCCTTGGCATGGGGAGTGTTGAAAACTGAGAAACTTTTCCCATGTCCAACTATAGTCTATTCCTTCATACTCCAGGAGTGCTTGACATCCTTTCTTTCTTATATAACTTTAGCCAGTCACCTTCCTACTTGCCTCTATTTCCAAGTCTAGGCAGGATGTAGGCTGAAAATGGTCTGGTCACTTGGTAGCTTTCACAGCCCATTTTACTACATTAAAACTATTATGAAAGTGGTGTTCTTGGAATCCCACAAAGTTTCATACACATCAGATGATTTGGGGATTTTTTATAACTACTTTTAAATGACTAATTCTGTGGAGAATTTATTGTAGAATTTTTATGACCACATATAAGTACGAATAATTCTAAATACCTTTTTCATGGGGGTTTTGAAGTTCTTTGGTAAACTGAGTTTATTGTGTGTGTTCTGTTTAAAAACAGAGGTTGATTAAATATTCGTATTGTAGTATGTAAAACTTAAATAATCTGTTTATTAATGAGCTTTCCTCACCATGGCACTTGCGAATCTCTCAAAAATCCCACTGTAATAAAAGCCAAAATACTGCAAAGGAAGCTTACGAGACTTTAGAAGGTAGATATGATAAATAATGCTATTCACACTTCTGTGCTGTTGGCCTTGGAGGTATTGTCTGTATGCTTTGAACCTTAAAAATTTGCTTTTCTGGGTGCTTATTTTATGGTGGTCTGTCAGCTGGACATGAGTAGGGTGTAGAACCCCACAGCTGCCTGGTAAACCCTCTTTATTTTCTGCATGGTCTCTGGTACTTCAAAGTAAAATTGTATTAGTGTTAAGAACTGTTTTCTTCCTGTACTAACCTTTGAACAATTTATAAATCTAACAGATTAGTTATAAAGGCAGAGCATTCAAAAATAGCCTAAACTTACACTCCAAATGCTGCTTGACTTTTTTCCAAGGTATGCTGATGTTACAAGAGCATGAATCCTTACAGCCTTTGGAATCATGGAATTATATACAGACTACGCAGAAAACTTCATTTTCTGGACTTGCTAAAAGTTGCAGTTTCTGAAGTAGGTGAATAGACAAGTGGGAGTCCTACAGCTGTCCTTTGCAAAACCAGCGAGCATTCCAAATAAAGCTATTGGAAAATTCTTGTCTAAAAGCTAGCTGTCCACAAGGAACATAATTAAACTGATTTTTAAAGTAAAAATAAACTGTAGACATTTAACTTCAAAGGAACCCACAAAAATTTTTGGACGCCAGGCAGGATATAAAAAGCATCTATCTCACATATTGCATTGTATAGCACGCATATTGCATTTAAGCAGACTATTTTACTAGTTTTCCCTTTGGATATTTTAGGTATTGCTTTGTATCTGATTGCTGATGTCCTCCACCACCGTTCATCTATCCTGAGTGACAAATCTTTTCCATTTGATTTTTTTTCTTTTTTTTTTTTTTTTTCCCCATAAAGTAATGTGCAGATCATCTTCTAGCACGTACGTCGCTACTTAACCAGTGGTTTGCTTAAGTGTTTGCAAGAGCTGTGCTAGTGTTAGATGCCTTTCTGATTGCAGCTTGCTCTGGTTTTATCTTGCAAGCATCTTGTCCCAGATGCTGAGTGCTGTCACACAAGCTCTGGCAAAGCTTCAGGGGGAGAAGGGGTTCACCATGTGCTTTGTAGTTCTCGCTAGGGTGGGACCCAGATGGGTGACAGCCATTTCAGAATTGGAGAACAAGCTGCAGAAGGCAGAGGGATGGCATACTCCTAGGTGTCCTCCCAGCACGGGGCTGGGGTCTGTTGGCGCAGTGTGTACAGATCCCAGAGCCACGGTGTTTCCCCGGCTCCTACGGCACAAGACTGGAGTTGCTGTTTTGCACAGCTGGGGTGGTTTCGGGGCACGCTGTTCGATATTCCTTCCCCTGCTCCCAGTACCCTGCTGCTGGTTCTGATGCTTGCAGAGTGTGGAGTCAGTGCTGCTGTGAGTCACTGTGTGCCTCTGAGCGGATGGGTGTAATAGTCCTGCAAGCCTTGAACAGCATCGCAGCGCAGTGTGTGGGTAGGCAAGTGTTCGTATCTATGAGCTTCTCTTGACTGCTGTGACAGGAGAAGGCAGAGCCTGTGATTCTTTGGTCTCCCCTCCCTACCTCCGTTCCTCGCCAGCTGGCTGACAGCCCTGAGGTGATGGGCTGAGGGTGGTATCTCTGGCAGGGAAGAGGCAGAAATGACCCTGGAGCTGGCACTGGAGTGGAGCTGCCGTGGTTCTGTGCCCTGGCTCCATCACAGCTGTGTACAGCCCTTGGACCGAAGTGTCTCAGCACACAGCAGTGATGTACTTTGCAAATCAAAGGGAGTGGCTTGAAATACTTCTTTATTTTTTCCTCCCTGCCCCTGCCCAACGCCCCTATATCCAGGGAGGGATGATACTTCACATATACAAAGCCCACATGCATAGGAGGATCTTAAACCTAAACATCCAGCTGTTGTAATAAATAAAATGTAGCAAATGATCACAAAGAGAAAGGAGAAATGGGAGTTAAAAGGCCAGGGTATTCTGGCCCAAAACAGATGTTGTCAGTATCTGGGGTGGATGTGCTGGAAAGGGAGTGAATCTGGGATGATGTCAATGAAGTGCCTAGGCCCAACGCTGGGGGATGGGGCAGCTTCCCCAGCAGAGCTGCTGGCAGGGAACACAGCTTTGTGCTGCCTTACGTCTCCATCCCAGGGGCTTGACACATCAGGGAAGTGCAGCCGTGGCCGTATCAGTGAGCAGGGTCTGTGGCAGCATGTAGGTGTTGGTCTTTTACTGCTGCACCAAGCTGCTGCACCAAAATTTATTAATCTCTGCATCTTGCTTTTCTGAGCACTTTGGGGTTACTTTTAAGCCAGTCCAAGTAAGAGCAAATAGCAACAGTCAGTCTAGAGCTGGTGGGAATTATTGGAATGTGATAAGGACTTAAAAAGGAAGGAGAGTCCAGTGTTCAGGGAGAAAAACCCATTTACAGGTTTTTTTTCCTAAACTTCAGGAGGATGGAGGGACAACATCTGCAGACCTGTGACTTTTGTGTAAGCATCTCTCCTCGCTCTTGTTTCCCTTTTGCAGTGAATGGAGATTGTGCACCTCTTTCTTTCCCTGTCCTCCTGTCCCCTCTCATGTCACATAGGGTGACCGATGTGGCAGGTAACTAGGCGCTCTCCAGCTGCGTGCCTCTCGTGTAAAGGTCCATTTACTGCTCTTGCCAGCTCAGCCCAAAGGCCTTTCCTTTCACAAGGAGGCATTCACTCATCTTTTTTTATCTAATAGGAGGTGAAAGTCCCACTGAACATGAAACATTTTGTTGATTTTCTGCAAGCTAAAATACTTAATAAATAATAAACTTAGAAATTTATATATATATAAATTTATTAATAGGCTGTCATGAAACTCATATAAAAGCTAGATGCTGTCCACTCTTCATTACATTTTCATTCTCTGTTATTGTACTACTTCTCTTTCTCTGAGTTCAGAGCTCCTTTTCCTAAATATAGTCTTAGACTGTTTCCTAAGAACTCTAAACCAAGAAGCAGCCCTACTGCCATCTTAATACTTCTTCATCATTCACCAGTACTTATTAACCTTTTTGCTTTTATGGATCCTATTTAAAATATATTTTAATATCCAGTGACAGTAAAAATGGCAGAATAACTCTGGCAAGCCTCATGACTTGCTCTTTTTTAGGTGTCATTTGTGACTCTTGATGTAATCTGTAGGTTTAAGGGCCTTGTATGGAGCCTGAAAAAAACTGCCATGGGAGTGGGAAACCAAAACAGACTGGCAGGTGCCTGCTTTTACTCAAAAGGGAGTAGATAAAGTTCCATCTGTTAACTGCTGCAACTGAGTCATAGGCAAGAGCAATTGGGGCTGCCCACACGAAATGATAGGAAGGTGCTGCTTTTGTGTGAGCCTGGATCCTCACCCTGGAGAAAGGAGCTCCAGAACTCTGCTATACCAAGGGGCCTTCCTGCTGCTCTGACCTTCATAATCATACCAGTTTCAGATATTCAGTATATTTTGCTACATGTTTTTAGGGCTTCTTGTAAGCCTGGGTTTGATTGATTTGGCAAAAAGGTTTGGGAACTTCACAACTTAGCTGTTGTACTTGCTGAAAGCAGTGTGCCTGCTGTCACTGCAAGTGATCTAAAAAGGATGCATATTTTCAGAAGGACACTTTTGGGGAGCAAGGGTTGTAACGAAGCTGTTGAAAAATGAGAGCTCTTATTTTAAAAAGTAATTTAAAATTCTTCGTGTATTTTGTAAAATGAACTTCTGAAGCCTGTTTTCCTCTGCATGTTGATACAGTCTCATGTGAAACTTGGAAGGGTTTGTCCTAAAGTGTTGTAGAGAGAGCCAAAGTAAAGTATATTTGGTTTGTTGTTTTGTTTTTTAAACTGTGGAAGGTCTGCTACTTTAATATATTTGCTGCCACTGCTATCTAAGTAAAATGAAGTTTAAACAAGACATATTGCTCCAGTGTAAATTAATTTATTTCATGTCATTACAGTTAATTGCATTTAACAGAGATGTCTCTGTTTTTCTTTTTAAAGAAATGTGTATTAATAAGTGATGGAATCTTGGAATATGAAGACAGCAGGACAGAGGTAGCTAAATATGAAGTAAGGTGTTTCACAAGCGATTTTAAAAATTAATAGCTGAGGGTCTAAACATGTCATCTTTACCAAGTTATTTCAGCAGTACATCATCAGGCCAGAGAGGTGGCAGATTTTAAGCCAAGCAAGTCTTCAGCGCAAGAGCAGAAAGTCACCCAGACCAGAATTCCTGGGTGAGACCCTCAGGCTTGAGCACGTTCTTGTGCTGCTCCAGGCTGGAAGATCTGTGCAATGGCTTTGCCTGGCAGAGGATTCCTGGCTTGGAGTGCAGCTGCCTCACCCAGACCCTTTCTGCACGGGAGAGCTATCAAGGTGAAGGCCACATCTTCAGAGTCCAGGCTTTGTTACTGCTGATGTAACAGGCAGTCCCAGGGGCATTTTGCCAGGAAACCCCTCTAATTTGTGGAAAAAGATAGGCCTGGTGCAAAAGTGGCTTATGGCCTGCAGAGCCATCTGCTTCTTCCACTGTCTGTGTTGACAGCAAATTTAGCACTGCATCCCTAAGTGGATTGTGAAATCTCACCCGTTCTGCTTCACAGTTACCTATTTGATTTTCTAAAAGTCCTTTCTACCAAAGGAATTGTAGTAGTGGCTCTCAAAAGCACTTGGGCTGAGGTTCCTAGTTAAAAAGAGATTTTAAGAAATTCCACCCACTTCGCTGCAGTTTTCGCATGGCAGTAACAAAAATTAATTTCTAAACTGAACTCCAAAGTAGGCAGCAGTGTTTTATATGTAAGCACACTCATTGAAAAGAATATGAAATGTATTTTGCCTGGCTTTTGGTATTGCAGCTAACATAAGAATCATCATGCTTTAAAAGAGTAGCTATACACTATGAGTTGCTGTATTAGCTGAACTGTTATCTTGCTGTTACGTGCTATTTGAGACCCAAGCATTTTGGGCTCCATGTGAGTGTAACTACAGAATAATTTCAGCATACCATTTAATGGCTAGAAAGATGAACTGGAAGTGCAAATATTAATTAGCTGGTAATAATTCTTACTTGCTTAAATTTTTCTTTATTTAGCTACCAACTCAGATGGGAGCATCTGACTGAATGGTCCAAAGCTGAGGTTAAAATCCTAATTACTCATCTTGAATGTCTTAGCATGAGAGTAACTCCACCATTTCTGTAAGAAACTAGAGTCTGCAGATAAGCTGTTTTAAGTTGCCATTTAAGACAATTGCATTCCTAATTATTTTGTTTCTCCTGTATTGCATCCACATGTGTATGGGTACAGAACATTAATGTGTCTTTAGAATTTTATTGTAGCTACATAGAATTGTCACTGTTTTGCTCTGGTATTTGTTGCTGATCCTGTACTAGAGCAGTGGACCCCAAAATCCTTTTGTCTTTATAAACATCTAAACACATCTGTGTGATGGTAGCACAAGGCTAGCTGGGAATTCAGGCTAGCTTTGAGCAGTAATAGCAATCGACTGTCCTTTTTCCTCTTCCCTTTAGTAATTTTGCAACCTCAGGAGAACAACTGACCCCTTGTGTTGTTAGACCTGTTATTGAAATAAATAAATCAGCCTTCCTGTATAACTGTGTGCTGCAGATTGTGCGTGTATATACATACACACATCCTTTGAGTTATGTGGGTTGGGGTTTTTATTCAGAGTCTCAGTGTGAAGAGGAGCAAAAAAAAGTAAAGAGCAATTTGGATTTAGAACATATTCTCAGTGAAGCAGAAAAAATACCTTACTTTTGTATTGTGGAATGTTAATTTCCCGAATCTCAGGACATACTGAAATTATGTGAACTTTAAAATTAAATGTACAGTGATTTAGAGAAGTGAATGTCAAAATAAGATGTAGCATGAAGTGACACTGAATATGTTGCTAAAAAATGGTATTTATAGATTGCCTATAGCTGTTAAATTCAAGAAGGAAACATGAGGAATCTGTATCTCTTTTTTTACATGTTTACTAGAAGATCACCACTCTGGCATTACTCACTGGAATTGTATTTATGACTAAGTATGGTAGAATATGTTTTAAATCTATTGGGCTAGTTCCTTTGAAGTAGTGATTAACTGTTGAATACTGTAATTTTTCTTTGCTGTTCCTTTGTAAGTGTGAGAACAGAATAAGTTAGAAATCAAAAAAGAGGAGATACCCCTGCATGAAATACATGTTTTCTTAACTTCAGGAAAGTATCTGTAAACCAGGTTTTTGAATGGGTTTCAGGGAAGTGATAAGGACTAATACTCTCAAGGAAACATTTAAGTAAATGCTGTCATTTTTAGTGTGATTAGCTGTACCTTGTGTTTTCAGTTTAACATAGCATGTTATGTGTACGTGTGACATGTATGTGCATAACACACATCAACCTTTTATCTGCTAATTATAGAATCTATAAGGTTGGAAACGACTTCTGAGGTCATCAAGTCCAATCATTCACCAAGCATTGCCATGTTGGTAACAAAACCACGTCCCCAAATGCTAACACTGTATTCATTCTGTATACAGCATATCATAGAGCATATTTTACCCTTTTAGAAGTTGTTTATTGGTCTCATATCTCCTTTTTCATTTGCATCCCAGCAAATTTCCCCAGCACATCTTGTTAATGCAACTTCTGTAAGTTTAGCATCTGTATGATTTGGGTATTTAGAAAGGCTCTCCTGCTTCTTCTGTAAGCATTGTTTGCATTCAGTAGATCGCTTTCCAGACATACAGCTGTTTGTTTAAACCAATATAATAATAGTTTATAATGCTTGCTTAATGCATAGACTAAGTAGCCTACAAAATATTCATGTTGCTGTCTGTGCCAGAGAGGCAGAGCACGCCGCTGGAATGTTTTCAGTTCTACATATCTGCTTGTAAATGGGAAAGTGGCCGTATTTGTGGAACTGAAAACACCAGCAGCCCTGTGTGGTGGTGTTACTTTTAAGCAGATGTGTGTTTCGTAACACAAGTGCAAGAAACAGATGAGGTAAAATAAAAGCATTTGAGAGGGACTCTTTGGTGAGGGAAAAAGCTCGAGCAGCTGTAAATATCTAGAATGGACTTATGCCAGAGTAAAAGCAATAACTCTTTTGTGTTGTCAAATGGACGTACTAGTAAATAATGTGAGCGTTTGCCAGGATTTTGTGTGCTTGACTGGGGACTGGGCTCTTTTCATTAGGCCACGTGTAATATCAAGCTTACTTATTTGAAGATACATTTAACATTACATGGGATTTTTGATTTAGCACAATGATAAAAAATACACCAAAATCACAATGACAATGTAATTTGTCCTTTGTTAATACAAAATACATTAACAAGAATAATAATTCAGTCACTACACCAATATGTGGTACGTGTTCTTGGTCTCTGTAATATGATCACCATCATGATGCTGGCCATCACCACCTGCTCAGAAGGAATACATGGGTTGAGACCAGCCCACAGCTATCTTTGATTTTATTTATTGATGTTGCTAGTTGTTCTGTTCTTACAAACTTTGCTGGTCTGAGCCATGTATATATGCCTTCCCTGTGCTAGTCTGGGAGACATTTTCACATTTTTAATGAACTTGGAGAAATATTTGATCCGCTCAGCAGTGGTGCAGTCAATAGATTCACTCAAATGTCATAGCTGTTCTTCTAACACAAAGGCCACCCTAGGATGCCATTTATGTTGGGATACAGTCAGCCCTGTTTGCAGCAGCTGTGGCCAGTCCCACCCTGCATTCTTTCCTGAGCTTCAGGGCACATAGCCCTCGCCCATCTCCTCTCAGCCTTTCTCTGCCATTTATTGGCCAGTCACAGCATTTTACATCAAGATTGATCTCTAAATAGAACAGATAATTCGCTGAACTGTTTGATCAGCTGTGATTAGTTGGTTTTTAGCATTTTGATTTGTGAACCCCGGGAGTGCTTCAGCAGATTCTCAGTCCTTTCAGACACCCACATTAGACAGGCAATTATATATACTGCCTAAACACACAGGCTACTCCCAAGTTCCAAGCAACTCCAAGTTTTACCCATTCCCAAAGCCTGGTTTGTGGACCTCCAAACCTTCATTTCTAGCTATGGTAGTAATAATGTGACTGTGATAAGCAGGGAATCAGAGCTGCAAGGTGACCAAGAAATACAAAGGCATTCTCCAGTGCCCTTCCCATCTTGGAAGGCAGGATAAGGTGTGTGAGCAGCATGTCAGACCCTTATTGTCACTTTGTGGTTTTTATATACAGTGAGTCTAAGAAAGATGAATGTTGCAAGAGTAACTGTACCTTTCCATTATGGTTGTGAATTTCTGAACTTCTGATTTACATAATTGGCTTCCAGAATAGGGGAATAGAAGGTAATTTCTCAAAAGTCACAGTTTTAATCTGATTGAAGTTATTTTTCTCATGAAATCATAATGGCCCTAAAATCTTAACCCCCTGCCAAGAATTAAGTTCACCATGGCTATTACAGTAATTTAAACTGATGCAAGTTTTGGTTGCTGAGTCAGTTATGCATGCTCTGCATATATATGTAGTCATCATAGCTGAAGTATAGATGGTATAGCAGCCTGGTTCAAAAATATTAATTGAAAAATTAATTGACTTGGATCAGAAGGCTTCTTCTATGTGACTGAAATTGGATGAAAGAGAGAACAAAGTGTAATGATGAATGGCCATGTATTAAGCTGGGGTTGCCTTACAGTGTTAGGATAAATGGAACTGTAATGGGTTCTATTTTATTTAAAGTTTTTACTTATTATCTAGAAGAAGACCTAGATTACAGGTTAGTTATATTTTTTAGGTATTCCAAGTGAGGAAATAGAAATACTATTTTGAACAGAAAAATCTCAAAAATGTGGAAATAAATATTTTTTGGAGGATAGGAAAATTTAAATATAGACAAGTTGGGTGGAATTTAATCTTCGCACTGCTGTGACAGAAGTCACAGGAAGTGGCATGTAGAAGCTTTTTAGGGTCAGGAGGAAACAACAGTAGCCTCCTCCATCCCCCCAGTCACAAATACCAACTGAGTAGAGATTTTGGGGTGTTCAAGAGCTGTTGTAAACACTCGGTAATGCCTGTTCAAAAGTCGTTGCTGCTCCATACCAGCCCTTTCCTGGCATTGTCACGAGCATCCTGTCTTTATGGAGCCAGGAGATTCTACTGCTGTGGTGCTAGTATGCAGCAGTAGAGGTTGGGAAGTTATTGGGGAATCAGGATGAGATTTGGAATTAATGCACAATAAAGGTTTACTGCAGCTGTGCATGCCAAATGCTGACCTCGGTCAAGAGACGGGCAGGTACCCTTCCGAAGTGACCATAGCAGCAGAGCTGACTGAATTGCCTGCAAACTAGCAGGGGTGGTCCCAAGTCCTTTCTTTTCCTCTGCCAGTGTTGCACTTGGCCACCACTCTCCAGCCCCACACCTGCCTGTTCTGCTGATTTTGGCCCGTGGGGCTGCGTTGCTTCAGCAGTTCAGCCTGATAAGCTGGCATTGAGCCGCTCCGTGTGTCAGGCTGGTGCAGTGCTGCCTTGGTAAATGCAGCCAACACAGCATCAGATCCAAGGAGAAGTGAGGTAGCCCAAGAGAAGGAGCAGGAATCCACAGGCAGGCCACAGAGGTGGGGAAAGAAGGGATGCTCCTGGTTTTGCCGTGAAGCAGCTGAACCCTAGTGCTGCATTCCTTATCGCTCTGCAGGGCTCTCTGGGTTGGGGAAATGAGATGGTTACCATGTGTAGCTTCACCTAGGATTTAATTTTCCTGTCTGCCAGCTGGGGATAACCTCTTCAAGGAGTGAAGCGATTATAAATCGACTGTCGAGTTATTGAAGAAAGGGGACGTGCAAGCGCCTAGATAAAATTCTAGCGCAATAGTTCGTCTCTGTATGTGCATGAGCTTACGTCAGTGGATTACTGAGATGAAAGTGGAAGTTTGCACTGCAGGCTGCATTGGGAATGTAGAGAGGCCCTTGAGATGAGTTTGTTTGAATTGTTACAGTGGTTTGTTTTAAAAAAAACAACCCAAGTAAAAATACCTTCTTCCAAAGTGATATCTAGCTTTGCTTTCACAATAGGCTCTGGAAATTAGAGATTAAACCTAAGATTAAAGCTGCTTAAAAATGAGGAAAGAAAGAAGTGCATGTCTCCTCAGTGCCCCATTGAACATACATGGGATTGCTTAAACATAGACTGGATCTGCTTTAAATTGCTTTCATTGTATGCATATTTTTATTATTAGACTTAGGATAAAGTTGTTCTGAGAAGTGTAACATGTGCCTTTGTGGCTAAGCAAATCCAAGGTTTCCCCTTCTGCCCTCCCCCAAACGAGACTGATGGTGCAGTAGGTACAAATTTGGCTTAAAATCCCGAGTGGCTGAGCTCAGTGTGGTGTTATCCTTGGAGCTGATGTCACCAAATCAGCTAGGGTCTTGAGTCAGTGGAGAACTCTAATGCTGAGCAACTGGAGAATATCAGTGCATTAACTTCTCATTCCATATTGATCCCCAAACAGAGTTTCAAAGAACTCTATTACAAAAAAAAAAGAGGGGTTTAAGTAGGGATTACTTTTTCATGTCTTGTAAAGAATACATTATGCGTGTGGCAAGCTAAAGCTTTGAAACTCAACTTCCATCTGCGCTCCATGACAGTATTTTATTTAATTCCATGTCTAAGAGACAAGGTTTGAAAATGAAATTAGTTTATGTCATGCACAGTTCCTGTAGAGATCAAAGGCAGACCTGTTAATGCAACTATTGCTATTCATGAGCTTCATGACCGTGTGAGTTTCAAGTTAATTATAAATGCTTGTTTAATCACTTAACAATAGGGTATCGGAGTCTCATCTGGGCATAATACTTATAGCCCACACTTTTTTTAATTAAAGTAAATTCCTACCTTTTTTCCCAAGAAATTAATTTTGGTGGTAATGCTCTAGGCTCTAGCAGGTCAGAATATGCAAATCTTCTTTTACATGTTGGACTGTTGCATGATGGATGTCTTTATTTTATTATCCCATAGCTGCCCCTCCCTCCCCTTTGAATAGAGGGGTTGTATAGTAGCCTGGTTTTCATCCCATGTGGCATAAATTGTTCTAGTTCACATAGTAGAATTTTTTTTTGTGACATTTTAGTAAAAGTTGTGTGCGTTATCCCTAGGAGATAATGCATTGTGAGATAAATTAATGTATTTATCATATTAGTTAATGAACACTTTGTTTAATGGATTTTAAACCTGAAAAGGTAAGTAGGGCACCTGTCTGACCTTCATCTCACAGACAACTGTGCTTTATTTGAAGATTGAGGATTAAGACCAATTATTTTAGTTAAGATAAATGATTTCAATCCCCTGGAAATTAAATTCTTGTGCACCAGGGGAATCAGCCACAGTGCCAGCAATGCCTGAGGCACTTGGAGCAGCAAGGAATGTTAGATGAGAAATACGGATGAATCAACTGCAGAGAAGGGTGAAAAAGCCTCAACTTTTACCTGAGTGTAGCTTCCTCCACAGTCCTGGATCCTGACTGTCCACAGAGATGAGGTGAGCAGAATGTGCTGATCAGGCATCATGTAGGGGCTTCTCTCTGTCAGCCAAGAGAGTGGAATATGCAGTTTGCATTGCACTCTGCTCTTTCTCAGGAAGAGAAGAATCAAAGAAAAACTCAGAAATCAGTCAGTTGTGCATTTGAGGAAGAAAGTTCCTCCTTGACTTCTGAGCTGTTGGGTTGACTGCAGTCATCACACTGCAAGTACTCAGTGTGCAGAGGACCCTATTGATAGTTATCCCCTTGACCTCTAAAATACAAAGTGTTTAGGAAATTCAGATTGCGGTGTGCTAAAAATAAGTGCCATAAGCAACCACTTGGGGTGGCTTCATAAATGTTCTAGAATCATTAATTCTCTTAACTCCTAACATTAATTGTAAGCCTTAATTAAACACCTAGAACTAAAATTAAAGCTACTAACCCAGTTTTTTTTTCTTACAGCGTGAGTGAGTCTACTGTCTAGTAGGCTGTTCTCTTGTCACTAAGAAATTACACCTGAATTTGCTTAGGTTCTGTGTACAGCTGTTGGCTGTCTCTGTCAGCAAGACTGAAGTTTCTCTGCTTGGCCTGATCTTTTGCGGTTTCATTGTTACGCACGGTGATCCAGCCTTTTCTTACGAGAAGAGGAAGTCATGTTTCTCCGAAAGTCAGTCCCAAAGCTACTCCCCTGTCCCCTGCTTTCAAAATCCCTTCTGAATCTTGGGTCTGAGAACCAAGCTGTGTTGTGTAGTCATTACTGGATTTCAAACTAGTGTAGTAAGGAACTTTTTTCTTGATGCCAGGGACTGCAGCAGCTTTGGTATCATTTGGAGAATTGCTGAACAGGGACTGAGGAGACCTCCTGTGTCCCACCCTCTGCATGGTTGAGTTCCCTGGAAATCAGTGGTGGACACTTGCCCCAGCTGAAGCCTGAGTCACCTGTGATGGAGGGGGAGGTTGTGTAGCACTATAGATTTTCCTGTCATGAGGGCCAGAGCCGGTTCTGAATAGAGGATATCATCATATTCACTGGGAATCTTGTTCAAGCACACGTGGTTTACTATTTGAGACCTTACTTTCAGCTGACAATGCCAATGAAGATCAGAGTCTGTGTGCTTCTGGAGGGATGTTTCCTTTTCTTCATGCGAGCTTAGTCTGCTGCTATTTTGAAGTGTGATTGTCAGTAGAGCCTTCTTGAGGCAGCACTTTGGAAAGATAGAATATTTAAATGCTAGAGTTGGCATCTGTGGCTAAAGCATGGGAAACACTCCTTTTTTCTAGGAAAATGTTTTCCTTTAGATAAAATGAAAATCCTATTGTTTGGCTGAGGATTGACCTCACACATGGGCAAAAGGTTAAGAGACAGAAAGGCTTATCCATTTGGCATGAAGGATTCAAAGCCAGGCATGTTGCCAGTAAGCTCAATCAGAGCAGAGGACACAATTTTACATAAAGTTCATAATGGCATTTTTTAAATGAGCAGGAAGTTTTCTTTTTCTAAAAACCTAGATAATTTACATATCTCTTTCTTTGGTAATATCCTGACATTGTCCATGGATAAGGGACCCCCAAAGGAAAAGCTAAGTGATAGCAGCTGCCTGTGTCAGCCTGTTCCCAAAAGAGATCATCTGTCCAGCAGACGTCAGTGGGAGTCTGCCTGACAGAGGGGTGTGTGCACAAAAACCAAATTACAGGATTGGGATCTAAATAGGATTGTGAGCTTTGATTTCCAGTCTGTGTCATAACTTTTCTCTGTTTATTCTAGTATGTGGGATCTAACAGTTTGCCTTTGCTCAGGTCACTCAGGATTTTATTTTCTGTGTTATATTACTGATTAAAAACAAACAAAACAAAAAAAACAAAACAAAAAAACCCCCAAAACAAAAAAAAACCAACAAACAAACAAAGAAGGCCCAAAACCACCTAAAACCAGTGCTTTTCACTTTTCAAGAGTTCAGTTATAGAAGACAGCAGTGGTGATAGCAGTTCTGAAGTAAACCTTTCCCAAACTGAGAGTTCACAGCAACGTAAAGAGCAGTTGGGAGTATAAGAGGGGGTCACAAATGCAGAAATAGTTTTCTTAAGGTTAATTGTATTTCAGGCGAGTCAGTAGGGTTCATAGAGCAGATGGCACAGGAAGGATTGCTCAGAGAAAGTTTAAACTTAGTAAAATCTCAAAAATCAGATTAAGAAGACAGATGGGATTCTGGATTGGAATGCTACCATTTAGGGAATTTTTTTTTTTTTGGTCTTTTTTTTCACTTTTCTAAATTATAACCTTGAAGATGCTGGAGTTTTTTATATAGCTTACAATAAATTTAGTACTAGAAAACTGGGAGGGAGCTACACTTAAGCAGCTGTTTTCACAGTAACTAGTAGTTTTGGTTTGCACTCATTTGAAAAACAAGTAGGAGGTTTATTGTTTAAAAGAAGACAAAGTACTGTAAGTATAAGAGAATAAGTTTACACTAGACTTGCTTGAGCATACCTGTACATCAGGGTTTGATCTCTCTGTGGAATTTACCCCTGCATATGCTGGGTTTATTTGCTCTTTTGTCACTAACTTCCTTTTCCCACTTTGCTTTGGGCTTCTTGAAGCAGAGTTGAAGGATTGTGCTGTTCAGCATCTGCAAACATCTTCAACATCCGTTCCCACCTGCACTTCTTGACAGGGAGATTCAGGCTTTTTGCTCCTCCAGAAAGGATGTTTTTACCTGTGGTTTACCTTCTGTAAATGACAGTCATCTTAAGTGGTTCTTAGCTTTGGACTTGAATTTTTCCTGTAAGAATGTATGGTAGGATGCACACTAGTGTTGCAGGCAAATGATTCTGGCTCTGTACCTGTGCCCAGCAGTGCTGCCAGCCATCAGTCAGGAGCCAGGTACATCAGACAGGGCTATGGCTCAGGCATAGCCTGTCCTGACTGTGGCTGGCCTGTCTGGGGAAGTGAGAGAGACCGCAGGTGCCCTGGATAACAGCAGCACTCTTCACTTTTATGTCCCATTCCCCCCTTCAGGACCTGAGTAGTAGCACAGAACAAAGCTCCTCCAGAACTTAGCAAATGCTCCTACTGTACATAAAGTAGTCTGAGAATGAAGCAGGCTTCCCTTTAGCCGCTCATCTTTTGCAGTGCTTTCAGTTCCCTGCCTTCATCTGCAGCTGTGCTGCTTCTCTGACTTCATCTGTCTTTAATTCTGTGTGAGCTCCTTGCTGTGGTAGGCTGCAAAACTCAAGAATAATGTACCTGTTTTATACCCACTGTTTGCTGAGAGTTCCAACTAAAAAGTTTGCCAGGTATTTTAAATACTCTAGTCCTTAGTTAAAGTAGATCTAAACAGCTTCTAATTGATTTCATCTAGTATACCTAGTCTTTTGATGTAAGACCTCCCTATTAATTAGAGATCAAACTGATCTTGGGTCACTTACTGTCCTTACTCTGCTGTTTTATTTCCCTTCTCCAGTTCCCCTGATCCTCAAGTGCCTGACTATATCCTAGCAATTCTGAAATGTACTGTCTCTTTTTATAGGTTGTTCTCATCACGTCACTGTTTGAGATGATCGTTTTCTTCAACAATTTCTTTCCAGTTTTAAGCTTTTAATCATTCAGTTGCTGTGGAAATTACAGTGATAATGTAGTTTCAGTGTTCGTGACTTCACTGCTGCATTAGATAAGAAAAAGGAGCTGTTGTGTGGGAGAAGGCCCTGAATTAGGCAAGTTCTATCCATTTCACGTTTGTCACGGAAGATAACACATGAAAAGGAATTACAGTTGTTCAGGCTGCTAGGGTTTTCTCTATCTGCTCAGGAAAAAACATGTTAAATATAAAAAAGAAGGAGAAAACAAACCCAGTGTTGGATCTAAGGACTGTGTGGTTTGGAACAGCAGTTCCAGACTGCTGCCTTTCAGAACATCAGTCTTCTGTCTTGGGTGATTGCCTTTGTCATTTCTGTTTAGGAGAAGGATTTTGGAAGCCCCTGTCATTCCTTATCAGAAAGAGAGAGGAATGCAGAAAGAGAGAAGTATGCAGACAGAAATCCTTACATAGCTATTGAGTGAGAGATAAAGGAGTTCCTATTGGGGATTCCTATTAGAGATAGGGCTCTGATTTGGGAAGAGAAAGATGTGTATAGGAAAAGGTTACTTTTTTTTCTCATGGTCAATTTTAGTAGTAGTCTCTATTCCAGAGTTTTGGATGTATATAAGGAATTAAATTGATATGATAATTCTGTTATTTTCTTACCCTCTTCCTTAATTGTTATTTAATATTCCAGAGCTCCTTGGTTCCTTCTTATCTGTGGTTATTTTTAGAAAAGGCAGAACTTCCATGTTACTGAAATTGCTAACAGCAGTGTTCAGCTTGTTCTGTCCTCTTGCTTTTTCTTAATGCATCACCCATTATTCTTAACTTCATCCATTATTGCATTCTTTGCTAGAAAATTCAAAGTGGGTAATGCTAAGAGCACAGCTAACTGGCTTTGGATCTAAGCATATAATTCCACTTTGAAAATTAAAACTTATACAGTTGGTGTCCTCATGTTTGTAAATACATTAATGTATCTATTTTCCTTCATTGAGTAATGTGGCCGCCTTTCACATACACAAGATTTCACAGGTTGCTTGGTGGTCAGGGCAAGGTTTCTAAGGAGGCACTCTGTACTGGGCACCAGAATATGTGGACACTGCTTTTCAATGTATGTAGATTCCTTTGACTACTAAATGCAAAACTGGGAAGAAGTCCAGAAACTTTAATAGCTAGAACATATTTCATGCTGATCCCATCTAAATTGGCATCCTCCATTGCCAAGTTCTAAAGCAATGGCTGTGATGATGATGAATTTCTCTAATGAGGTTTTTGTTCAGGACTGCTTGATACTGGTATTTCCAGTACTGTGGAATTCAGAGAGAAGGTCTCTGCTTATGAAAGAGCCCAAGATATTGATCTTTATGGCTGAAATGCCCTTAGGACAGATGTGCTGAATCTTTTGTGTTAGGTACTCATGTCCTTTTAAACTTACAGGTTGTTACAGTGTGTTTCTCCCCAGCCTCAGTTGTGTCATTTCACTATTGAGACTCACCACAAAGATTTTATTAAGTTCTGTGTTTTCTTCTTGGTCTTGTGTCTTGCTGGCTCAGGGATTACACCAAAATAAGTTCTTACGAGGCATTAGTAATGGAACAGAACTGTACCACCACTGTTCTGTAGAAATCGGTGTAATGTTTTTGCATATATATGAAGAGGAGGTCATGCTCTCTTTTCTGGGCATCATGTGCAGAAATGTTTGCACGTGGAGTGGGAGGATCTTGCTTGTGGGAGGCTGAAGTCTCCTGACAGGGAGTTTGCAAAATGCCATCTATTCCCTTAGGGAATGGAGTAAGCTGAGGTAGGGAACTTCATGCGAGATCGACTGAATTTTCAGACATTAGGATGAGAATGAGAAAAAAGGGGAGAGTTGAAGAGAGAAGAGGGAGAGAGGTGTTCATTTAAGAGGAAGAGGCAACTGGAAGTGAAAAGAACCCAAGGAGTGTCTTGGTGGAAGCAGTAGATCATTGCTGCGTCTTTTCAACACAGCATTGCATTTAAGTCATGGTTATTGGAGAAAGGCAACAGCTGCTGCTTCAGAGCATGAGGCAATTGAACTATTGTAGGCACAGAAAAATACTTCTAGATACAGAAGAATGTTTTCCAGAGGGACTGTCTTGCACAAGCCATTCCATTTTATGTAACAAAAGCCTGGTGACACAATGCATGGTTTAGTCATAGGAGTGCCCAGAGTGGACAAATATTGCACATCTGGAAACATTTAAACTAGTAATTAGTTTCTGGAAAAATGGCAAATTACTCAAGAAAAATGTAGTCCATTGTGTTGGCTTCAGACTGCATATCTGCTGGATGTATGATTGTCCTGACTGCTTAACCATCGCTTCTTTGCTTCTCACCATTAGTAAGTGGGGACAGGTGATACAGCAGTGTCAGGGCTGCTGCTGTCACTGCTAGCACTTTGCATCCCACCTGGTTGTATTGTGCTTTGAGGACACGGACATGATCCCGTGGGAATTCTCCACCTTGGTTAGACATCACCAGGGAAGTCCTGTGCCAGCTGGGGCAGTCTCTCCCATGAGAGCTGAAAATATCCAGCTGTAGCACAGCTTACTGTATTGCCCACTTTCTTCCTGGGTTTCCTGGGTCACAGCAGATTTTCCTCCATTCCGCTGATACACAGTGGAGAATTGCACACATTCAGAATTGCCGTAGTGCAGCAGTGTCCTGTGGCTGACGTGGTGCCCCTNTGTGAGAAGGAGTGGGGAGCATACCCCACTTGCAGCCTTTCCCTCTCCCCACTGCTGCTGGAGAAGGCTGGTTGGAGCAGAGGCATGGCAAGGAAAGGACCTTATGGAGAGTTTCATGCCCTGCTGTCCATGACTAATACAGGTGTTTGATAGCACACATTCAGAACTGCCGTAGTGCAGCAGTATCCTGTGGCTGACGTGGTGCCCCTCAAAGGGAGTGCTGCCCTGGCCTGGAGATGTGCTGCCCTGGCCTGGAGTTGTGCACAGTTTAATTATGGAAATCACAGGTGGAAGGTGGATGCCTCCACAGTTGAATTTAGCTCTCAGGCAATAATTCAGGGCCTGGTCTGGCTTGTAGCAGAATCCACAGTGTCTCTAAAGAGTGACTGCCTGACATGGAGAACTGCAGGCCAGTATACAAAGTCATACATGGCACCAAAATGTCAGAGCTGGTGTCTTTTCAGTCACTGGTGTGTCAGCATGTTCTAACTGCTGCCTCCCACAGAAGCTTTCAGACAATAATCGCTGTGGTTGTTTGTCCTTACAGAAGTAACGCTGAAGGTCCATGTAAGCGATGCCAGCACCCATCAGCCCATAACTGAAGCCTTCATTGAGATTTTTACCAACCAGATCTCCATTGCATCTGGAACCTCAGGAGCAGATGGCACTGCCTTCCTCAAGTTTCAGTATAAGCTGGGCAATCAGCTGACAGTGACTGCTAGTAAACATGCGTATGTGCCAAATTCTGCACCATGGAAACCTGTAAGATTGCCTGGTAAGAGATCTTTATTTTTGTTCTGAGGTAAGATTTTGCATTTAAAGGAAGCTACATGGTTTTTTATGATGTGTTTCAATGCTTGAGATCCTGGGTGGGAGGAGAAACATCTGCAGATTTAAAGAATAGTAACATTTCTTCCTCAGTTAAACTGCAGCATCAAGGCTGAGCTCTCCTTCTGGAGATCCTCAATACAGTGCTACATCAGTTTCCAAACAACTCTTGGTGCTCCTACAGCTCCATAGAAAATAGAAATCTATTCCATATCTTTTTCTTTATGGGAACTCTCTTTCCAAGAACTTTGTTTCAGCAGCTGTGATGCACTCTTGCTTCTCTTCCAAGGTGTAGTAATAACTGTTACACCATAGGCTGTAGTGTGCAAAAAAGTCCTGGTCTTTTAGTTCTTAGCCATGTTAACGGAACAGTTTTGATCTGCAGTTACATTATCCAGATGGAAGGATTTTTACTAACTTAATTAGCATGGTTTTCCTTCTTCCACAGGTAAACAAATGTAACAATACTACTTGCATGTTAGTTTTTATCAGAATGCCTCAGAACTTCACATTAGTTATATGAGAGGAAAAACTGAGTCATGAAGCCTATTTCTGTACTGCTAAAAAGAACAGATTGAGGGTGGCTTTCAAACCTTGAGATGTAACATCTATGTGAAGATGACATCCCGAGTTTCATCTGCCTTTCTTGTAATCCTCAGCTACAATTAGGGTCTTTGTAATTTGGGAACAGTCCCAGGCTTGTATTATACCCAAATCACACCTAAATAACACACGCCTCAGGTTTGATAATTAGCCTGGGCCATGTGAGGTTTTAAGTGCACTAATATTTAAATAGTGTATAAGTTCCCAGAGGAGTTTTGAATTCCATGCCTTGGCTTCATTTTATTTATTAATATCAGCATAGCCAGAAGGACTGCATGACTTGCTGCAAGGTCAAGTAGCAAATGTATTTTCAGAAGGCAAAAGAAACGTGAATCTCTTCAAACCCAGAATTATGCTTTAGGCATTTCAACATGCTGTTTACTTATCTGCTTTCACTTGCTTCAGATAAGATAAGAGTGACTTCTTCCACATTTTCTGTACTGTATTCTGCTGTGTTTTTCAGCTGCTTAATGGAGTTACAGCAAAGACTAAGTCAAGCTCTTCAGGGTGTAGTGAAAGAATAAGAAGCAACTGAAAAGTGTTGCAGCCAGGAGAGTATAATAAGTAAAGGCAAGTAAGAGTCAAATAAGTAAAGGCAATAATTCATTACAGCACCAGCAAAATTTAACTAGGTCATGCAGCAAAGTTGTGAAATCCCCACCTTTAAGGACATTCAGAACTCAACTGGACAGCTCCTGCTTGGTGGAAGAGGTGACATCCAGAAGTCCCTTCCAGCCATAATTGTTCTGTGACTCTGTTTAGATATTTCCTTTGGGTTTTCTTCTGTTTAAATCAGGTGAAGTGCCGCTTTCTCAGCGTACCTTGTATGGGCTTTTAAGTGATGAAAGAATGCAATAACCATGTCTCATCTGCTTTGGAATGAGATGTACTCTTCCATGACCTGGAGTTTGTTTGGTTAGTTTTTTGCCTGTTGTTTTTCTTAAATACTGATTTTGAGGGAAGGGAATGAAACAGGGCATTTTAGTTTTAGTAAATTATTGAAGTTTAAAGAGCAGTAATTGTATAGGTTCCAGCAGGTTTTTCTTTCCATGGCTGAAATGCGAGCTTAGAAAGTAGATTTGTTTCACCTCTGATCTTCCCCCACTGAAACTGGTAGATAGTTTGCCATTGATTTAATTGGAAGTAGAATCCTTTATTTTGCTTTTGGTACCTTGACCTTATTCCTTTCTTTGATTAAAGAAATAACAAGTTACAACTCAATATGCCCTATGTAGATTTAATACAGTTAAATACAGTAAATTTAATACAGTTCTTTGAATTAGTCCTGAAAAGGTACATGACATAGAAGTTAAGATGCTTAGGCTTTTGTATTTTGTATTGACTAAGATGCCTACAGTCTTTAAAAAAACTTTCCTGTAACTCTGTATTTAAATGCCTATAATGCTTTTAACCAGCACAGTACAGAACTTTGGAAAAATGTGCAAGTTGTTTTATCGTTATTTTTAAGCTGGTTGGAATGATGGGGAACAGGCAGCATAGTTCTATCTTTGTTCCACAGTGTGCAGTCCGGGCACACCCATACAGCTGGATCCTCCTTTCCCAAAAATGCTTGTCAGCAGTCCTAGGAGCTGTCCCCTGCAGTGCAGATCCCCCACTCTGAGAAGCATTCCTCCCAGGCCAGTGTTTAAGCTGATGTGCCATCCTGTGTGCTGGCAGGTAAATGAGCTGTGGCCATATTTACCTCAAATTGGAAAATGATAACCATGAGCAGGTAGTAGGTTTGGAAGCTAAAGGGTGGTAATGGTTAAAGTACTGTAGCAGAACTTTGCCAGAGGATCAGAATTCCTCCATCACAGGCAATACATATTAGTAATAGTGTTATGCTGAAAAGCCACTGAATTGTGATATTGTTGTAGTAACTTAAAGGAGTAAACATCGAGGGCTTTCTGTTCTTATAATTTGGCAGAAATTAACTTTTCTTATATTAACAAAAATAATTACTAGCTCTTCACTGCTTAAGCGGGAGGATTATTTATTTACATAGTGATAAATGGTAGGAGGAAAAGATTTAAGATCTCTTCTTCCATTAAAATATTTATCAGCAGAGCCATGACTCCACTTATTAACAGTTCATTAATTTAACATCACTTGAGTTGTTGAAGTGTTCATGATGGAAGATGTGTTCATCTGTCTGCTCTTAACTAGGCTTAGATTTTTCTTTGTAAAAAACTCAGAAGACAACATTTGTGACTGGTAATCCTTATTTAAAAGGACACTTCTTTTGGAGCAGTGTATGCAGTGAAGAGAGGGAGTTGCTGAGACAGCACAGTTCAGACTTCATTGGTAGAAGCAGTGTCATGGTCTGACTCCAGTCATCAACTAATTACCACCCATCTGCTTTCTCCCCACCCCCAGCCTCCATGGGGTGGGGAGGAGAATCATAAAAAGGTAAAAAAACATGGGTTGAGATAAGAACAGTTTAATTATGGAAATGAAATAAAATTTTGTAAAAATAATAATAATAATGAGACTTATCAAAAAGAGAGTGGGAAGTAAATCCCAGTTTAAGTAACTGATACACAATACAGTTGCCCAGCCGATTCCTGAGCAGCAGTTGACCCCTGCCAGACAACTCCCCCCAGTTTATATACTGGCCATGACATTCTGTGGTATGAAATTTCCCTTTGGCTAGTCTGGGTCAGCTGTCTTGGCTGTGCTCCCTCCCAGCTTCTTCTGCATCTTCTACTGACAAAGCACAGAAAACTGCAAAGTCCTTGACTTATGGTAAGCACTACTCAGCAGCACCCACAGCACCAGTGTGTTACTGACATTATTGTCATCCCGAGTCCAAAACACTGCACTGCACCAGCAACAGAGACCAAAATGGCTCATCCTGGCTGAAACCAGGACAGTCAGTCAAAGAAAAGCGTGGTTTTCACTGTGGTGAAATTCAGTTTTAGGAGCACAGGATGATGGTTATGGTATTTCTGGGAGAGGAGAGGTCATCTGGGATAATTAACCGGTAAAATAAGGTTAAAAAGTGGGAAAACAGAGTATAGTATTTCAGGACTTATCCTTGGTATAGCCATTCAGGGAAATGTGTGTCCAGCTTGTATCCATGCTTCAAGAAGAATGTGTAAAACTGTGGGCTTTGATCAGGGGTGATTAAAAGAATGGAAAATATAGTTTACAGGGAAAGACTTGGAAGTGTTTAATTTATTTTGTTCACTAGCAAGAAAGTTCATGGGGTAATTTGATCATGGTCCATCAATACCCTCATAGAGAACAGGAAACGGGTAAGAGAGAATTCTTCTGTCTAGCAGGCCTGTATAAAAAGAAGATCAAATGGCTGGAAATGGAACCTCTATAAATTTTGATGGGTAAAGGGGCACATAGTTTACCTGCCCTCATAATTATTTATTAGAACATTGATGCTGTGGTGTGTTCTTCACCACTGGACACCTGTAAAATAAAATTGGAGTTTTTCTACATGTTTTCAAGTTTTGTTACAGCTATTTGAGTCTGCAGCAGTAATTAATTCAGGGAGGGCTGTAGTTATACAGGAATAAGGCTGGATCATCACTGTCATTCTTCTGGCTTAAAAGCTGTGTCTTTTTGTCTTTGTCATGCTGAGAAAAGATTGTGCAGAAAAGCCCAAGGGAAGTTTAGAGGTTATATATTCGTTATAGTCTGGCATACATGGAAGATGATGTTGGCATGGTTGATTGTATTGAGTTCCCCAGGGTGTCTAAATTATATTAACTTTCTTCATACAAATTAAGTTATTGGAATAAAGACAAATTTTGTAGTTGTGTGGCCTTAGTGCTACTTGAACTAGGCTTTCTTACTTATGTTGCCTAATGTGTAGATCTGTTTCACATGTTGGGCATTGGAAAGAAAATTCCCATCTGGACTTGCAATAACATGCTATTTAAATTTTTTTAATGTTTATGTATATATCATTAAGACCATCTTTTAGATGGTAGTTGTTTTTAATATGTTTCTTGTAGCTTTTTCTCCTTTCTCCCATACTTCTCCCAAGCACTAAAATTTCCAGTCTTTAAAAGGAGACCACATTTCTTAAAGCAGAAATAGTGTAATCCCCCTATTGGTAGCTAACATCCATATGGTCTCTTAGATTAAGTAATGTGTAGTAATTTAGAGGACATTCGTAACATTCCAGAAAGTCAGAATAGTTCATGTTGTTCTTCTGTTGACTGTTTCTGGGAATGTTTTCCTCAGCTTGCATTTATTTCAGACTAGGATGAGCACTCTCCAGGTATGGGATGCTGCCCAGTTACCAGAAATAACTAGTCTGCATTAGTCTTCTCTTCTCCTAACTTTGAAATCACACGTGGACTGCAGGCAGTCATGCTCCTTAACTGTTTTCATAGATGCAGGAGGCAGGTGTAGTCTGTGGCTAATTCCTTCCATATTTTGGGTCTTCTGGGTCTGAAGAACTTGGTATGAAATTATATCCTGTTTTTCACTCTGCAAAGATGTGTGTGCATACTGACACAGTCCCCCCTGCCAAGGGGACTTCTTGTAGCAAATACCATTTATCAGTCTCCATTCGTATCGCTGGTAGGATGACAGTACTTCTATAAATAGCACTTCCCCGGTGTAGGTGGTGACTCAGTAAGTACATGCTGCATTTTAAAGCAAATTATTCAGGCTTATTCATCATACTTTACCTTTCTGTATAACTTATGTAAGCATCTCAAAGTATTTAAAACTTAAATTTCAGTAAAATCTTCTGAGGTAAGAAGTATAGCTGTTACACAGAAAAATAACTCAGCCCTACTGAGTTAAGGTTTCAGTTCTCTTTGTTGTTCTCTTGTCTTACTGTGGAGCTGGGAATTGCTTCATGTAAAGCATGAAACCCTGCTTTACACTGCACTCTTCAGTGCTTTGAGCTACCATGCATGACGTGCAAGAGTCAAAGCATAGAACATTTTGTTTAGTTCAGTAGTTACTCTGGCAATTTAACTGTTTGGTTCAGAAAATGCATGTGGTTTCTGTCATGTATACAATATGATTTTAATAGTTTGGGTGGCCTGCTTTTGCAAAAATGTGAAGACAGTAAGCACTGTTGTTGTTGGATTGTGTTTATAAGAATTTAAATAGATCCCACTTAAACCACTTCTCTCCCACAGTGTTCTCTTCACTGAGCCTCGGCCTTCTTCCTGAACGCTCAGCTACTCTGATGGTCTATGATGATGTAGTCCAGATAGTCTCGGGATTTCAAGGTATGCTGGCTTTGGGAAGTCGGAATTGAAGTTTGAGGGGCACTAAAGAAAAAGCCTGACAACCCAGTGCTTTCTGAACTCTGTCCTGTGAGTGAGACTGGTATTCTGTGAAGAGTTCTGAGTTCCCTGAGGAATGCTTCTCTCTGGGATTGTTTTACCAAATTAATAGCTGAATTCATCCCTAACTGCTGTGGCTAGGGAATTCAAGTTACACGGTAATAAATGAGTTTGGACTTTAGTGTGCCATTTGAGAGCTAGAGATTAAATTTCTTATGCTATCTCTTGGATGTTTTTTTCATCTAGCCTCATTTAACCATCCTTGAAGTAGGCATTTTCTGGTGTTCTTACTGTGTAAGATTTTTCTCTGGTTTTGTTTTGTTTCTTGCTTCCTAGTGTGAATGGCTTAGATATTTAGGGCATAGAAAAACTGAAAATTTCTTGTATCCACATTGTTATATATCCTACATAAACTTGCTTTTCCTGTAGACCCCTTGTCAGACTGCCAGCAAATCTAAGTCCTACACATTGAAACCCACTGTATTAGAAAAATTAGGTTTGAATAACCTTTTCAAGGCCAAACACAGATGTTAAAGTACCTGTAGTATCAGTTATAGGAACAGTGTTTTCTGAACTGCACAGTGAAGAATAAAATGTTCATCTGACTTAGGGGTCTGATGTAGATGGGTCCGATTGTTTGCTGGCTGAGGTAAGTCTGGTAATAGAAGAACAGGGGCTTTTAAAGATACTTTGAACCAGAGCAAAGGCATATCCTTCTGTGGGCACTCTTATTGTGCATAATGGTGTCTTATTTGCAATATGTCTTATGCTTGCCATCATTTTAAACTATACTGGATAGTTAGTAAACAAGGGAATAATGCCCTCAATAGTATTCCAAGATAACCTTGTTCTGCCTGAGAGAATATAATACAATTATGCCTTCCTGACATTTTTTTTAGTTAGAAGCCATCCAGACACAATAGGCTTTTCATTAATGATAGCACTAGATAGGACTGGAGCTGAAAATGCATTAAACAAATTAGGTAGCTGATGGAATGGTCAGAAGGAGCTGGAGAAAGAGCTGCTGTACGTATATTCTGCAGTATGAGAGCTGAACATTATCTAATGGGGTAAATTAGATGGACACTGAACTGTGTTAAAACACAGAGATTCCATTAGGCAAGACATGAAACATTGTTTACCAACAGTTTTCCTCTATCATGCTGTATTAAATACTCTTATTCTTATGCAAATGTGCTAATATTATGCAATTAACTGAAAAAGAACAGTATTTTCATGTTCTCAGCTTCCTTTGAAAAAACGGGGGATGCTAAAGGACTAGAGGGACATTTAACAGCTAAGTGAGATTCATAAATATTTTCAACATCATCTTTCCTTCAGTTTTGATCCAATGTATTAACAATATATGTAAATTAGAATAATGTAAATACTTCTACTGAGATAGCAGACAAAAAAGGATAAAGGAAGAAAATGGTATCTGGAGTGTGCTAAGGATTGAGGTTTGAACTTGCAGTCTTGCCCAGTAAAATCTGTTTTACGGGTCCAGTCCACATTTCTTTTCTTGGGACTTCTCTTGTGATGAAGCCTAAAAGAAGGACAGCCTAGACATTGTTCGAGTATTTGAATGGAGCCTCTCTAGTCTCAATCCAAAATCCTTGTGACCTAGTTTTTCTCTGTTATTTCTCTAATTTACTTCCCAGTAACCTCACGCTGTTTCAAAAGAGCTGATCAGGAGTTACCTTAGTGCAAAAATGAGAGCAAACCAGAACTCATTATACCAGGAACAGGCTGGGAACACTGGCATTTGAAGCACCAAAGGGAAAGAAAGACCTGTCTCGGTACACTAAGTTACCAATCGCATTTGAATAATTAATCAAGCAAGCAATACATTATGCAGTTGAGAAGTTTGTCTGAGTTGATGCAGGCCGCTTCATTTTCATGATGGCAGTACAATCCACTGCTGTGCTCTGTCAGTAATTGTGAGGGATGGGGCTTGCCAGCCACTGGGTCATTTGAGTTATTTATTACCAGCCCAGTGATGGGCTGAATTGCAGCATATAGTGAATGGAAGCTGTATGGGGACTCTCTGTCTGTCTCTGACCTATGAGCAATCAGAGCATGAATTAGTGAGACTTCAGATGTTACTTCACACAGATGAAACGTCAAATGTTGGTGTGGTGCCACATGTCACGCATCCGGTGTGACAAGAGGTGCCTTACAGGAGCTCCTTGAGGTTATATCCTCAGGGGTGTACTGGCAAACTTGAGCTGACAGCATTTAAATCTGGCTGCTGTGTTGACAAAGAGGCTATTTAAGGAAGGTAAGATCAAGTGTTCAGCAGTCTACCTCATGGCACACATCATGTGGAGAGAGCTCACGTGCACATTTTACACTTGAATGTGCTTGGGTTTTATAAATAAAAACTGGATTTTATAAATAAAAACTAGGTATCTTCAGTAACAGAAGCAATGTTAATGACCCAGTTCCAGTGATAAGTGATTACTTGTTGAAAAGTACTCTTAAGAGTCTGGTCAGCACAAGTTTCTACCACTTCCAATTCCCTCAATAAAACCTATCCCCAGACATATGCCCCAAAATCCACTATAGCTTCTGGTAAAGGAGAGCATTGAATTATCTTCCAGCAAGGTGGTGACAGAAGGTGGAAGCCTTGGTAGCTGCTCCCTTCACAAGCCTTTCTCTGGAAGCTTCCAGTCTTCTGCTCCTTTGGAGTCTCTTGCCAGGTGTGGGAGACCCAACTGAGGAGTTAAGGGGAGACTCAGGGTGAGTGGCAGGTTTTGGGTGAACATCAATATAGAGGAATTTGCTTTTCTAGGGTGTGAATCAACTACTCTGCACTGATTTATTGAATGTCTGTGTGTGCACTGTCGCAGAGGAGGCTGTTTGTTCACCCTCAAAGCTTATATCTGAGTTCATTGTTGCACAGGTTTTGTGCCAGGTTTGGGGCTCGGCCATAAGAAGGCCTTGTACTGCTTGTAGGATTGAAGGAACTGAGGTTGACTTTCTGAGTCCTTCTTACCTAGTTAAAATTTGGCAGCTCGCAGCTCTCTCAGTGCCAAAATCCATCCGTTTATGTTTGGTTTTTGTTTGTTTTTTTTTTTTAATAGAAAACCCATAAATGACTGTGTTACTTGGTTTCTGCTTCTTGCTTAGTTTATATCTTTGAAAATAAAACACCAGTTCTTGGTAACTTGAATAATGTATCTTAACCAGAGATTTAGACAGCAGAAAAATCCTACAATTTTACATTGAGCTATTGGTGATAATCCTAATGCCAGTTTCTTTGTTGTGGGTTTTTTCTCCCTGTGTTATTACTGTGGATATGAATATCTATGGGCTGTAGGAACCCACTCAGCAGCGTAGTCAGAGGGTTCCAAAGTACCTGAGCTCATCAGTCCCTGAGGTGCAGCAAACTGCTAGAGTATTGCAGTATTACAAATACAATTGCAGTATTGCTACAGTATCTCCTGTATGTATAACATACAGGAGATAAGTCCTGCCTGAGTTTGTTGTGGCAAATTTACCTAATCTTTTATATAGCTTTCCCTTTATGTCTAGAAATCACATAAAGGGAGATTTCTTCCCATTTCACACAGGTGTTTATCGACTATATAAAATACTTAAAGATACTGCCAGCCTTGAGAGCCTGCTGTAAACACTTAAATGTTTTAGAAATCAAAAAATAAAAGCAATTTTATAGCTTTTTCTCACAGAATTACCAAAGAAACGGCAGCTAAACAATGGTCAGCTCTTTGGAGGTGCTTACTCCTGTCCACAGACATTTTTCTTGGACAATACAACATTTTATTCTGTTGAGTTTTGTTTTGAATCACAGCTAGAGCTCCTGCTGGAAAATTATGCAAGAAAAGATTCCAGTCTCTAGGTTAATGACACTGGCAGTTACAAAGCTTAGGAGCAAGTCAAGCTCGTTATTTCTTGCAGTGAAGCTACATGTAACCTAAAAGTGCTGCCAGAGACTAATGGGGAAAAAAGATGCAAAATTGTTTTGAATTGACATCTTTGAATCACATAGTCCAATGTGAATTAAGGAGAAAACTGCTTGCCTCTTGATTTTGTGCTGTGTGGGAAGTGTTCTATGTGTATTCAAAATGAGCTCTGGAGAGTACAATAGCTTTTGATTTAAAAATTAATTTGCATGTTGTGCACACAAACGTGCAGATAGAGTCTTGCTGTGTGTTGCTAAACAGTATTAATGGTGAGTATCCTTTGAAAAAGACTGTTGAGTTTATAAGCTGGGATTTAAATGAGACATGAAAGGGCATAGTACATGAAACAGTCTTAAATCATGTTACAGCAAAGGCCCTTCAATTAGCACCTAGTGAGCTTGAAAGAAATGCAAACACTGTACAAGACAGGAAAAAGGAGAAATCTTACATGCCAGGTAATCTGGTTCTATTTAGATCTGTTCTTGGTGTAGGTAAATATGGAAAATCTTTTCAACCAAGGTTTATCAAGTGAATTTTTTCATCCAGTGATTTCAGTAGTGACTGGTCTCAGTTCTAGAGTTAGTTTTCATGGCCAGAGCTTTGCAAAATTTAAATACAGAAGTTACATAACTTAAAATTGAGACTACAGGTAGAACTGTCTCTTAGAAAATAATTTTGGAAAGTATATACTAGGTTTATTTTGCTAGTTCCTTTTGCTAGGGGAAAACAAAATTTGAACAAATATGGTGAACTGGATGCTTTTCTAAGCTTTTGCATACCCTACCTCTGAACTTAGTTTTAGTTTCAGTTATACTAATTAAAAGAGGCGTATAATGGAAGTGGAGGAGAAACAACATAGCCAGAAAAACTTCTGACAGTAGGTGCCTCACAATTTTGCTCTGGAATGCTTGTGGAGAAATAATGGAAACTGCAAAATAAGTGTAAAAATGCTGTTTTTCCGTCTCTCATAATAGTCTTCTGATATCTCTGTCCTTCTCAAGCTACTGCAATTTTTTATGAAAAAAAATGTAAAATTGCTTTCATGAATATGAACACCTAAATATTCTGCCCAACTTGGATATAAAGTCACTTTTAATATTTTTAGGTGCGCGGACTCAGCCACAAGTTCACTTTCAGAGAAGATCTGTGAAATTGCCAGAGAACACTAGCTACAGTGATTTGACAGCATATCTGACTGCAGCCAGTTCACCCTGGGAAGTGGACAGTTTCCCTTATTTGCAGGGATTAGATGGAAATGGAACAGGTAACCCACTACTTTGGTTTTGCTCTGATTTCATATTTGGTCCAGGGCTTGACTTTTGATCCTATAATTTTTTCCATTCCCCATTCTAGCAAACATTCTTTCAAACTTGGGTGACATGAGATTTTCAGCTGCCCTATCAATATGCTGTTCCAGTGAGCAAGAGGGCAAGGTCTCCTATCCCTTAAATGGGGCCACTGAATAGCAAAGATGAAAATTCCTTGGCTTTGGGAGATCACATGAGTTGGTGACACTTCTAGTTCAGGGCTGAGTCTCCAAATCTGCTGCATGTGCACATAAAAGATGGAAGTTATTGTGAAGGAACGAGAGAGAATTTAACTTGAGGATGCCAATAAGTTCTTCATCTTCTTTTTCTAAAATTAAAGAAAATACCTACATATCAAGGATTTAATACTGTGTTGTTTCAGTGACTTTGTTGATGTTTTTGAATGTAGCCAAAATGTGCAAATTCGTCTGGCACCAAGGAGAAAACAATGAATATTCATAGTTAGAAACACAAGCGCTGTTAAATTCAGAGTTGTAATACATTTTTATGACTGCAACTGCCTGCTAGTCTTTTTCCACTTTTCACTCAGTCTTGAGTGAAATAGATAGTGTTTCATAGGTAAGGAAAGAATAACAGAATCAAGAGCAGAAGCCTTCAAATTCTTAAAAGGCTGGTGTGAAAAAGAGAATAATTTGTTTTATGTGCCCGTAATGGGTTAAAAAGATATCAGTGGCCACGCAGTGTAGCAAGAGAGATTCAGGCTAGTGATTAGGAAAACCTTGCTATGATGAGGATAGTTTAAGCTATAGAATTACTTGTTTGAGGGTGTTGGACAGGGTTAGACAGTCACCTGTGAGGATGGCATAGGCATAGCTGAGCCTGCTTTGAAGCAGCCCAAATATCTCCTTGAGGTTTCCCCCTGCTGTTTCTCAGATGCATTTACTTGTGATCTGTTGATCTAAGTGACTTTGAATGCTAGGTCATGTGTGTAAACGGTAGCTTGCCAGCTAGCTTCCCCCTTCTTCCCTTTTTACAAATCTGCTCATCTCCTTTTCTATTACAACAAGAAATGTGTCTGCAACCTTACTCCAATCCTTCTGTCTGCTCCAGTGAGTGCATCTCATCCTGTCTCCTTCTATCTCCATCATTTTCCTATTCTCATCTTCAACCTTCTATTTTCTCTGACTTTTCCTACTCAGATGTGATCAAAAACTCATTATCTTTCTTGAAATGAAGGAATACATTTGATCTCCCTCATTTGTCTACTTCCTCGTCTCCTTTCGTTTTATCTGTAAACCAACTGAACAAACTGCTGGCAGTGTGTGTGGGATTCCTCTTTCCCAAATCTTTCCTAAGTATTTGGCAACCCAGCTTACCATTCTTGCATTTATTTAGTGATCACAGGTCTTTCCAGAGCTTCAGATGATCACATCTCATGGGAACTGCACAACCCAGGCATTATCTTTCTTCTGTTTTACCTCCCAGCCCCCTATAAAACAGGCTGATGCAGCCTTAGATTTTTTATTCTTCTGTATTCTTGCATGAGAGGAACTTCTCTGCTTGAGCTCAGAGACCCTGGATTAGACTTTTAGTTTTCAGGTAAAACTGTGTTGTGAAGGACCAAAATGACTGACAAAGAAATGGTATTTGAGAGACTGAGAAGAGCCTTGTTTTCCGAATACTGTAGTATTCAGTATGGTGTAACAGAGACTACAAATGCAATGTATTTTATTATGCAATATAGAAGAATGTAGAAGTGAAATGTCCTCTCTCTCTCTCTCTAGTAGAAGCCTCTCATGATGTGGAAACATGAAACTTTAAAATCCTGACATTGGATTGACATAGTTTTCTGCATCTGCAAGTGACTTGGTGAAGACTTGGCCTGGAAAACTTTTGAAAGCATAAAAAATGAGGTTAACACCTGCTGGAGATTTTTAAATATTTTAGTTCTTAAAGGAAAAGAACATTTACAAATTTTAGAATTCTAAAAAAACTTAGCATTGATTTGCACAGGAGATTTTGGAATTCCACAGAACACTGTCTCTTCCCTCTCTCCCTCCTCTCCTTCCCCCACAGTTCTTTCACAGTTTATTTACATGACTGTAGCATTTTGATGAGGTCCCTCCATTTAGGTCCCTCAGCATTTGTCTAGAGTGGCTTTATAGCAATTTTAGCTAAAACCTATTCTCTGAGTTCAGCATTTTTCATAAAATCCCAACTGAGTGTTGAATTAGTAACACACAGCAATGAAAATCCATTGCATGAATCAGCATGTCGTAAACATAAAAATTTTGAAGAACTTCACTGCCAGTAGTGACAAGTCTGTATAGTGTTAGTTTATTGTTTATATTAATCACCAGTTGGAGAGCAGGAGGATGGCTTCACAAAATCTTGTCCTTTTAACCCAAGTAACAAAACTTTCCATCATCTGCCTCAATGGACCAAGCTGGATAATAACCATTATTCCTCTTGGCTTTTCGTGGCTGCTTATTTCTTTATAAAGCATCATGTCTGAACTGACATGAATTTTATCTGATTATTTTTAAAGCTCTTTACGGGTCACCAGATGTCAAAAATGACAAGAAATAAATGAAAGCTGACGTTTATCGGAGTCCATTCCCATTTAATCTCTGTGCGTGCTTATCAGTTTTATAGCACGCGAGTTTCATAAGCATTGATTTTGATTTGCCTTCACAACAAAAAAGAGAAACATTTTATCTTTTTAATGAACATTCACATACTGTACAAGGTGGCAAACTGGAGAATTATTTCTTCTTGCTAGAGGTCAGTGCATTTCAGAATGCAGAAATTTCTTCATTTTCTAATATGAATTGTTCAGTCCAGTGCTGAGCAGAGTATTAGTGCATCTTAATTAAAAATTGTGTTTCACCTTTAGAGTGTTTTTTCTGGGACTGAAAAGTAATTTTTGCAGATAGATGCTATATCAAGACAGAAGAATAACAGAAATAAAGAATAAAAGAAAAATCCAAAACTTTCAATATCTAAAAAGATGAAAAATATAAAACCTTGTTTAGTCCTTTACATTAATCTAAAATCTGAAGTTATACCATTTTTCATTTGGAATTTGTATACACAAGAATATCATCAGGGTACAGTACTTGGCAAGAGGAATTTCTCTGATACCAGCCTGAGAACCTTAGTGGCCCAAGTTCTGTGGTCAAGCATCAGTCTGACAGAAGTTGCATGGCAGAGGCAGTGTATTGAATGCTCAGGAATAAAGAAACAACTTTTCCCTCAACAATTACTTCCTCTGTCTCGCTCTTTTATATTTTTAGGTGTTAAGGGGACACTACTGTGCACCATTGGAGCCTATAATTACAGATGCAAGGGTAGGCTGGCAACCTTCCCCTACACCCTAGCTGAATTTTCAAATTACTTACTTGTCTGTTTTTGTTGTGTTAGCTCTGTGTCTCTTGTACATGGCCACCTTCAGAGTGCCTTTTCTCTGTACTTTTTACCCTCTGTAAGGTCAGCATCTGCCCCTCCATCCACAGTCAGTGAAGGCAGCGTGTTTGTCCCTTGCCCATCAGCTGTGTAACACTGACACCCACCTGGAAATCTGGGCAAAGTGTGCATCAGACTCGATGCTTTCATAAATGAGCCACGTGCAGCATTGCTTCTGGTTATCTTCCAATTTTTCAGTTTGCCAGTCTTGCAGAATCCAAGGAATTTAAAATACGGCAAAGTTTTGTCACCATTTTTTCCCTTCACTTTACCACTTCCCCAACTCCTTTCCTGGCGATGTCTTTTATTCGGTGAGCTGTTACTCAGAGACATCAAATTTAATAAAGGCCATTCCTCAAGATTTAACCAGAGTTACAGGAGGTCATAAAGGTCTCAATGCTTTCCCACCATTCCCTCACGCATACTCATCCCGTTGAGCACTGTCGCCGGGATAGCCCGGGATACCCGAATAAAAGAAGGTGTGCCACCTCTGCTGGGTGGGAATGTGCCCTCACAGGCCGTGTGCAATGTAAGGGGCAGTAGCCCCTCCCTGCCAGCCAGGCATCCCTCTGCCTTCTCCCTGAGTCTTCTCCTGGCAGGAAGAGCAGCTGCAGAGCCCCGGAGTCAGCAACGGGATGGTGCTCTTAGCAGCTGCATGAACCTGTAGGGCTCAAGGCCCTTGCAAAACTGGAAGCTCTTCCTTGCTTCCCTACAAAACTCTTCCAGTTGGAACTACTCGTGCTATTGATTTGAGCTCCAGATCTCGGTTTTAAAACTCATGAGGTGGTTTTATTTTACCTGTTTACATATATCTGGGATATTTATTACTGCCATTGATTCATTTGGTTAAATCATTGAAAGGTTATAAGGCTTTTTAGAAATATGTTGTCATGGAGTAACATTCATTTGCATCCAATTTAAACATAAAGAATAATTACTGTCTTAGATAAGAAGATAGCATTGTATATGCTAATAATCCATTTAGCATGCTTCTTTTCAGTGAAAGGCCAAAGGAAATGCAGCTTAAACATGTGACCAATCATTTTTGAAGTGCCACTGTTTATTTTGGTGTTTGTTAGTTAACCATATGGGCATTTGAGGTTATAGTAAAGATTTTTAAGATGTTCTTCTTTTTTTGCCATGAAACTGCATTACTTATACAGGTTTATTTAAGATGAATTAACATGAAAAAAATACATGCAGGAGGTTTATACACTGTAGTTATTTTGTCTTCACATTTTTCCAAAATTGAGTGAAAAATGGGCCATATACATCTCCTTTCAATTTTGTGGCTTGGGTTTGGTTTTTTTGGCAGGGGGAGGAGGGCTGTTTGTTTGGCTGGTTGGTTGGTTTCAAGTTCTTTTGTTAGGCAGGGAGGAAATGGCTGCTACCATCCCTTGAGAATTCCATTGATGGAGTGCTGCAGTGTTGAACCCCACGGGTATCCCTTAAACTCTGTGCATTCTGTAGTCACGGTGTTCATTCACTCTCTCCTTAGGAAACAGCACCAGGTACGACCTCAGCCCTGTCACTGCTGTCAGCGTCCACCTCCTCAGCAGCGATGGGACCCCCGTCCCCGTGAACGGCCCCATCTATGTGACAGTGCCTCTGCCAGCAAACAGCAACTTGAAACACAATGCACACGTTCCAGCGTGGAGGTTTGACCAAAAATTTGGTAGGTAACATCTCACTGGGGCTCTCTAGATGGCTTTTGTTTTCTATCTAAAAGAAGAGTTTTACTGATCAAGTAAAAAACCACAAATATATGAATATATTTGACTTAGCACTGTGTGCTGATTTTAAACAAAAGATTTTGTAAATGTAGTATTTTTCATTGATTAAATATTTTACTAAAAAAACTTGAGAGAACTGCATTTCACCCCCCGACTGAAAAGAAGAGGGACGTATTCCCTACAGCATTGAAGAGTGTAGAAATGGAAAACTTGCCTTATCTTTGCCAGCAGCCAGCTATCTGACCTTGGATCCCCCTCTTGGCTTGGGCTCTGCTTCCTGCCTGTCAGATAGGAAATATAGTACTGACTTCTTTTGTAAATCACTTTGAGATTTACTAATACTGTCAGGAAAATACATGTAAATGATTTAAATGAATTTTTAAAAATAAAAAGAAATCAAATATTTTTAAACGATAGAATGACTAATTAATAAAATCTCCAAAATGCACTCAAATGTTTGTATTACAGAATAGTGTTTGCCATTGTAAACAGGAGTTTTCCCAGAAATATATGTATGTTGTCTGTATTAGAGGGTAAAGCAGTATGATATAGTGAAGAGTAAGTTTGAATATGATATAAAGTAGAATAGTGGGAAAAGAGTGCAATGAATGGATTTGGATTTTCCCTTAACTGTGGAAATGACACTTCTCTTGTGCTGACCTGGCAGTAAGTTTCACTACATTCTTCCTGAATAATTCTTCTAGAAACTATTTTGTTTTCTCTTGTTAAAAAAAAAAAAACCACAAAAAAAACCCCACCAAACAACAACAAAAAAACCCTAAAAAACCCCAGGGAAGATTGAGTTTACTTTCCCCATAAGAAGCAGTCCTTGCCCAGTCCTTCCTGTCAGCTGTGCTAGAGCTGCAGCCTCTCATTGCTAGTTACTCATTGCTAGTAAATGGTTCTGATTTTGATTATGGAGCTTTCTCATCTATGGCCAAATTTCCATGCCCCTGCAGTGAGGCCACAAAAGCTCTCTCTTAATATGGAATAAGGTTTTAAATTTTGTATATAGAGAGCTAGTTCCCCTATTGTGTGCAGTATATAAGTATAGATCAATATAGGTTAGTTAATTACTGATGCAGGCTTGAGGCTCCCAATTTTGAGACAAGTCCAGCCTTGTTTGATTCATGACAAACTACTGGAGCACTTGTGTTATTGGGAGGAGAAGGCATGAGGACTGCTAAACAAAATACATCTTTGTCAGGCCACTTAGCTTCACAAAGCTGTGGAGAGCAAGGTATTGAAGATGATATGCTCAGGCTCCAGCTCACACTTCAGCTGAAATAAGCATCTTTCTGTGCAACCAACGATGTTGAACAAAGACTCATTTTAAGCCCTGACTGCAGCATGCCAGTTCTAGTAGAATTTTGGCCACATCCCAACCAATTTAAATTAGAGTAGCTTAATTTAATAAGTAGAGCAGCCACACTATCTTGTGCAAGCTACTTTAACACCCTAAGGGCTGTCAAACTAGCCATATGTAGCATGAACATAGTGGTATGCTGTCATTCCACATCCCTGTTGTGCTTGGACTGAAATGAGATGGATGGATAATGGCTGGGATGGCTCAATACTGGAGAAATCCTTAGCTGGCAGATAAGTTGCTATAACCCATTTGCACTGCCGGCTCTGTGCCTTGTCAGGACAGGATCTCTAACTTCATTATTCTGATTGTGTCTTTCATTTCATGGCTGCTTTTTTCAGTGCTGGTTATGTTTTGGTGTCTCCTTAGTAATTTCCAGTGGCTTAAATTTTCATGCTTTTATCTGAGCAATAAGTAAAAGCCACGGATAGAAAACTGTGACTGTCTTACCCAGTGCTTACAGCACCTCTCTCTTGTGGATTAGCAGTACAGTGGACACTTGTTCGTGCAAGCCATTGTTTTTGTTTAGAGTCCATGTGGTTGTCATCATTACTGCATGAAATACAATTTCTGCTCTAAAAAGCAGAAGTACTTTTCACTTTTAGAGGACATGGAAAAGTGACAGAAGTACTACAAAGGTCTTTTAATCTTTAGTATATCATACATTTTGCTGAGCTAATGGTGAGCTAATATAAACCCAGAGGCATCTGACTGGAAGAGCAGAGATTTTCGTAGTTTCCACAAAAATGAGGCTTATTTGCATCTTATGGCAGCCAAAAATAACTAATGGCTTTTTAGGATGTTTACCATAAACAATCTGTATTTTCATGACCATGCTTTCTTTCCTTGGGAGAGAAGCAGGAAAGCAGCATAGTCTGTTTAAGGCTGAGAGTGGCTCCACTGACACTGATGAAACATGCAGCCAGAAAAAACAGGCTGACATCAAAACAAGACAATCTGCTGCATCTATTTCATACTGTTCCAAATGAGATTTTTCATTATGAAACAAACTTACTGCCTTGTGTGCACAGCAAGCAAATTAAAGCAATAATATAATTTTGAATAGTTAATAAAATGAAGATCAGCTGTCAATGTCCTGGAGATATTTTAAGGGTAAGTGAATGCACGTAACCTTGTTCGTGTGTTGCTCCATCACCATTCCCTGCAGCATTTCTGAGTGTTGGCAATAATAAACACAGATGCATTCATGTTATGGAGACATTGCATGCTGAAATGCAACTGAATCACTCCATGCTGTGGATGTACCCACATCTTGTGCTTCACACTACTGTGGGACAATGATTTATTTCACAGTATGCACTTACAAGGTTTGGACATAGAGACAGGGATTCTCATTTCTAGAATCAGAAGTGCTCAGTGGGGTTTTCTGGGATTTTGTTGTTTTGTTGTTTTCCTAACAAGTGCTGTATTTTTTCCTAACAAGTGTTGGATTTCTCAAAATCTGAGGGGGCTGAAAAAAAAATTTTTAGTTTATCCATAAACAGATGGTCAGGATCATGATTTCTTCCATGTATATTTGCCTTGATGTCTTAGGATTTACAGCAGTATAATTAATCTCTCTATTCTTGGACACCAAATTTCTGTTCAAAACTTCTTTCTGGCCTTGTCCTCTTTGGTCAAAAATACCACAGATCCCAGTAGAAATGAAACTTTCTGCCTCCTGTGTTATCTCCAGCTCCCACCAGCTGGACTAAATAACACAGCACTTGCTCAGCTGTATTCTCCTCAGCCCCCATTAAAATGGTTTATGTTTTATGTTAAGGTGTCTGGTTTTCATTGGATGTAGTGAGCAAAACTGTAAGTCAAGCATTCTCCATTTTAAGTCCTCAGTTTCATTCCATGTGGTAAGAAGGCATTATGTTGCACCTAGATGTCTAGATCTACATCTGGAGCTGTATGAAGGAGTTTAAAATGCTACTAAATATTCCAGTGTGCATAATATGAAAATGAGCTTTATTAATATGATGCAGCTGCTAGTTTATTATTCCCGTCAAATAATAGGAAGATCTTTTCAACACTGTTTTCAGTTGTGTGACAAAGGACTCTGGAGCAGAAGGGTTAAACCTTAGCCCTTTTGTTCATCCTCCTTAAAATCTGCTATTTCTTGTACACTACATGTAAATGAAGTTCAGGATGCCATGTCTCTGTTCTTCCTTCTCTCCAGACACTTGCCTGTGCATCTTCAACATGACCTTGTTGTCTTTAAGTGACTGGCTTCTTTGCAGAGGAGGGTGTTTCCTCAGTGCCTGAAATTTCAGCTATGTGTTCATGTAAAGTGATGGCAGAATATGTAGAAAAGTATCTTGGGGAACTCTTTGTAATTCCATAAAAACCAATACTTTATGTATTCTGCTCTTCTTGCTTGGTGCTTTCTGACTGCATTTAATACCATAATAGATTTCTAAATGCATTTAAAAGTCTGGTGCTTGTTTTTTCTGGGTGACATTCTGCCATCAGCAGTAAAATCTGTATTGATTTTTGTAGAACCAGAATTTCCAGATGTTCCTTCCTCAGCAAAATCAAGATGGTTTTTTTTGTCTGTGCTCAGAAGTCAGGAGGATGTACTTATGTGTCAGCAGTATTGGTGCCTACTTAAAACTTGACTATAATTTTGTAGAGGTGAAATTATGCTTGTTTTTTTTGTTCATAGTGTTTATAGGGGAAAAGTCACAGCTACTGGCAGGCAGAAAATTTAAGCAGATTACTGTACATCTACCTGTCTAGTTCACTGTGCATTGTTTGCAAATAAGATGATTTATAAAAGTCTGATTTAAGCTTTCTGTGTGGTAGCAGCAATAATCCACCCAAAGAAAATACTGTCTTATAGTTTAAAAACAAAACATTTATTTTTGTTGTGAGTTTGACTAATTTCTGATTGCCACCACACTGATAATCCTGTGTGACTGACAGAAAATAATAATTTAACAGAAACATTCGCAGCCTGTCACTTGATCAGACACTGGGTGTGAGTTTGTGCCTTGGAGAGATTGCATTTGGAGTGCACGCCGCTGCACACACGGCCTGGGCTTCATTCACTCCTCCATGAGTTTTACTGGGCTGTCTCTGCATGAGAAGGGACATGCTCAGGAAATCCCATTCCTCGCCCCCAAGGTTTGAGCTTAGCATAATCAGATCCAGAACACGTGGTTCTAGACCAGATTCAGTGGTGATATGGAGATTGGTTTGCAAAGGTGACAACCACAGAAGTTCAAGGTTAAGCTAGATCTGTAGTTCAAAAATTCCTTGACTATTTGATTTTTACTTCCTTTTTAATCTCAGCTGGAAAGCTTAAGTTATTCTTAAAGACTAAATGCACTAAAGAATATAAGTTCTTAACTAACTGCTCTCAAAGAATTTCATATTTCATGTGTTGCCATAGAAATGGCAGCTACCAAACCCAGCTTTTTACCATGTATAATGTCTACATAATAGGTGCAGATACCATTTCATAGTATTAGACAGACCTCAGCATTAAAAAGGAAAAGAATCTGTTCCTCTGATGCTTCACAGCGTAGCTCTCTGAGGTATGTTCTCACTCTCTTGATCCCTCCGGAGAGGATCATAGGAGACAGTTGTGCTTATTTATTAGTGTGTGTTTTCAACGTGGATTTTGTGGTTTACACCTATGGAAGGGAATGAATGGATTGTTTAATCCTCTGCCCACCTCGTACACCATTTGAGCTGCATTTATAGCAAAGCAGATGAGGCATGGCATGAAGGTGAGCATTGAAGGAATCGCGTTGGTGCCAAAGTGTAATGATCTTTGTGCAAATAATCTACTAATATGTAGTCATGGAAATACAACTGGAAATGGATCCCTGGCTTCTGGGAGCAGGTTTTAATAATGTAGTATCGTGTAGATATCCCTGTAGCTCCACCTACAGAAGCCATGGCAAGAGAAGGTGGGAAGAGGCAGGCATCAAAACTTCAGGAGTGGAGAAAAGATCTTTGTGCTTGTGCAACTGCCTCAATTGAAGAGGACCTGGAGACTTGGGAATGCAGGCAGGAGTGGGTAGTGCCTGGATGGGGCTGGAAGAGGCTGAGGATCTGAGAACCCCTCCCTCTGCAGCCTTGCAGTGTTAGATCAAATCCCAGTGTACCTCTGCTTCCATTTCCAGTTTGAATAATAGAAACTGAATGTGTGATGTGAGGCTGAAGGAAGGAAAAGGCATGCAGTGTTTTGTGCATGTGCTTTTATTTATTACTTGTTTTAATAATGTTGTCAGTAACTGACTGAATATGAATGAATATGTGGTAAAGCAAATTCTAAAGGCAGTATCTTTCACATGTACCAGTAACTAGGGATGGTGCTCCAACAGGCGTAACTAAGCTTTTCCTTTTGAAATGCAATTATTAACCAGTAATTATGTATGGAAGTAATTTTCTTAAATAAGTCACTTCTCTTCTGGCATTCTGGAAGGAAATACTGAGGGGACCAAAGCAATGCGAGCAGTTCTGTGTACAACGTGCCCTGCCTTCTGCCCAGAAATAATTAGGTTTTATTAAATAATGAAAACTAGTGTGTTCTTTTGTTAAACACTTGACAGGTGATTTAAGGGGAAAAATGAGAAGAGATGGAAAAACCCACAGAGCCTCTCAGACACAAACAATAAATTGAACTGGTAGATTTCCTTGCCAAAAATGCCAAGGTGTGATGGTAAAATCATTTTCCTTTTAGTTAACAAAATAATAGTGATGCTGCTAGAACGGGAGCAGGATTTAGCCCTGGAATGGTTGTGTAACAAATTCTGTAAGAGTGGAAGAATAATGAGGGTATGGGCTCTCAGAGCAGAAACGTTTATTTTTTTATGTTGCCTAGCAACCCTGAAAACAAAATTGTAATATTAACTTCAATCCTATGAATTTCTAAACCCATGTGTATTGGGGGGAAGGTGAGGAGGAGAGTAAGCTCCACCAATATTCAGGAAGGAATTTTCAACTTTCGTTTCAGGCTTTTAGCTTTTTAGAAAATCAGCAGAAGTAAAGCCAAAAAAATCCCATCCCTCCCAAGTAAAACTTCCCCTCCTGATGCAGATTAGAGGTGATTTTCAGTTGGAAGAAGAAATCTGATAAGCAGCTTTCAACTGGTAGAATGAAAAGCTACAATTTATGTATGTCACAACATCCTTTAGGAAGTCCTTTTCACAAACTTGCCCTTGATTAACTCTTCATAATAACGCTGCCATTTGCAGTGTCTAAATCAATTACTTCTAGGAGTACTTTTAGTATGCTTTGAATATCCTTTGCTGTCCTACGCTGTCTGATAACAACCTGCCTCATTCCTTTTGACACATGTACCTCTGTTTAACCGTGAATCTCTGCCTAAGCAGGGCAATCTTATGAGACATCACAGACAGCACAAAAGAGATCCATGCTGAAAGGAAAGAGCTCTCATTAATGAATATTTCTTTAAAACATCTATGCTTTTAAGCAGTAGAGTTAAAAGTACCTTTCTTTTAATTCCAAAGTGCTCTTGTCCAGGGAAGATTTAGTGACTAAAAATAAATTCATATAATGGGATTATGTTTAATTTGTTCTCTTACTAATTAAATAATTTTATTTTTCAAACCTCTTGGATGGAAATAATTTATGTTGTAAATAACATAGTTTTGGTTCCCTGCTTGAGTGGAATTGGATGATCCTATTGCCAGTTAAAAGAAACAAAACGAAAAGCAAACAGTATTTGATCAATGGAAGAATTTTCTACCAAAAGCTCACATGTAAAAGTAATTTATGGATATAAACCACCATAGCTACCATATTTAAATACAAGCAATATTTAGGCTTTATAACTGTCCTTGGGGGAAGCTGCTGGCTGCAGCACACTAATCTGACAGTCATTTACTAGAACTATTTTGGTCAGTGATAGAAAGAGCACACAAAGTCAGCAGAAGTCCCTGCAGCAGTGGTGATCCGGAAGGCTCTGAAATGGTCAGCTTGGGAAGTTAAACCTGAGGCAAGCAGCATTATCCATCCTCCCAGAGAGCCGAGCTCTGTGCTGGGGTGCCAGCAAGAGAGCTCCCCTCGCAGCCAGATCCCAGAGGGGAGGTTGTCCCCCTTCTTCTCAGCTGCAGTAAGAGTCCCTGGCATCTCTCCCTGCAGGCACGCTGTGGAAACCTCCTTCCTGATGAAGGCCAGTGGGATGTTTGCCATTTCCCTGAGCTGGAGCAGCATGGCATTGTCAACGTCCACAGTCACACATGGAAGCCAGAGGGACCTACAGTTCCCTGGATTTCACTACAGATCAATTTAAAATAATAAAGTCTAGCTTTAAAACAGGGAAGCAATGTCTTACCCAGAGGCATCATGTATGTAGACTGTGGAGGCAGACTCATTCGTGCTGCCTGGTTCCAGCAAGCTGTCACATTGAATAGTTGATGTCTTTGAAGACAGCAGGATGTCTCTTTTCTGGGCAAACCAGCCATACCTGCAGTGACCTGACTGCTGAGGGATAGTCTAGAATAGCTGTTCTTCAATGGTTTCTCTGCTGCCCATCTGGGCACTCTCCTTGCTGAAAGTGCCATTTTTCAGTCTGATTCAGAAGTAAACCAAATTAAATTACAAAAAGGTGTTGTTTAATGCTGAATGTGTCTTGAAATAGGGATTTAATGTGCAAATCACTTGCTGTTAAATTTGCTTATGATAACCCCTCTCTAGCTTCCATTGGCAAGTCCTAAAAGCTGCCTGAGATAAATAAGTGTGCTCATCACAGTCAAAGTTACTGCAAAGTATTAAGATGCTTCTCTCTAGCAGAATTTAGCTCTCCTGCTCTGCTGAAATCTTGAACTTACCTGATACTTTTGCAGTCAGATGGACATAAGCTTTCTTTTTCTGATCGTTTTTTGTTTAGTGTATCTTTAAAGTGCTCTGATTTTAATATTCTTTTGCATTTTCTTACCTTGCTTTTGAGTTCCATGTATGAAAGAGTGATGGGTGGATGCTTCAAAAGCTTTTTAAGAAAGAATGAATAATAAATGTGTTAAATTACATCATTTATTCAAAAAAGTCAGTAACAGGCAGTATAATTTTGGTGAGAAAAGTGTTAAGTGCCTAGGTTCTTCCCCTGCTGTTAGTTTGAGCCAGGAGACAGCTCCCCTGACTTGAATCTTGGATCAGCTTGTTGGCTCCACTGAGCAGTAAGAGAGGAAAAAGAGGAAGAGAAATGTAAAAATGATCTATAAGCAAGAACGTCTCTATATATAGAAGTTTTCCATGAAGCACCAGAAAGCCTTTAAGAATTAATGGTGAATTGGCCCAAATCATGCAGTGCTTACAAATTACACTGAGCTTGCTGTTCCTGCTCCAAAGAGGCATTGACAAGTTTTCTTTGGAACGACATAGTCTTGAACAAAAATTATCAATTCCATTACATCCAGCTCTTTCTACTGGTTTTGGTGGGTTTTTTAAAATAATTCTGTATTGCTTGTTACTTAAAATTTATTACAAAAATTTATTACAAATCAAGTATAAATATTAATAAGCAGTGAAGCTCATTGATTTTGCTGATTTGGGTGAGGGGAAGAAGTAGATGTTACAGGATATTTGGAAAATAAATTAAATTATTCGAACATAGCATACAGGGAGGTAAGACCTCTCTTCCCTTCTAAATCCTCCTGCTTAGTTCTGCAGTTGTAATCCTGACAACACAGAAAGAATGAATGCTGCTTGCTCTTCTGACATTTGCAAGCTGCTGCACAGAAATGGATGAAAAATGGACAAAGTTCTTTACTGACTGCCCCAGTCTCCTCCTCTGTTTACAGCTGCGAGTGTGAGGACATAGAGAGTAATTAGCGTCATTTTTAGAACAGGAAAACATCTTGTTTTCCACTCCAAAGTGGAATCTGAGGCAGGCTAGGGAATTCCTTCTCAAGGCTGCACAGCAGTGAACTCTTGGTCACGTAAGGCAGTGTGAAATGGGAGGAGCACAGCCAGTCACTACCAGGCAGTTGGGTTTTGCTCAGTAGAGGGTCCAGCATTAGTCACTACAGCGAGGCATTGCATTTAAGGAGCTGCAAGAACACTGCTAGTTTAATGATACTTGAAAAGCAACCAGGAAATTAGAACCTATAAAAGATGAAATATGAGAGACCTAGGAAATGCTGATGGATTTGCAAAATACTGGATGTATGTCAGTTCCCTCCAGTAACACTAGGTTGGCTTTTAGCTATTTGATCATGACAAAACAATACAGAACTTCGTGTTTTCAGCTGTTTCCACTCAAACCTGTTTCGTTGCTGCAGTTGTAAATGATGGAGTTCTTTGCTATCTTCATCCCACGATGTGGGATGTTGCTCTGTTTTATTAGTGGACTACTGGTAAGAGATGGTGCAAGTTTGAGAGGCAAATTTAGCACCAAAGTAGTAAATTATTAAAAATTCAAGTATTAAAAAATGGCTGATGATGATATTGTGTACTCATGATTCACAGGAACACTTGGTGTCATCCCGATGAAGGAACGTGGGACAAAGTTATTCTTTTCTGTTATAATACACCAATTTGTAGGGTATGGTCAATAAAAGCTGCATCACTTTTGTTTAAAGGTGAACAGTATTGGATATATCTTTTGTGCATTTGAAATTCTTAACTATCCACAACAGAGAGAGGGAATCACAATTCTCCTTAGTTTATGCAAACCAGCGCATTGCCCAGAGTACGTGCAGTAGTTAGCAAGAATGGGTGAACTCAGTGAGCAGCAGGTGAGTGTCTGGGGCTTGTGCAGTAGACTCTTGTCTGCTCCCATTTCAAATAAGGGATTCCTGTTGTTGCTAAAACACGAGCACCCTGCGCCGCTGCTCGTTTGGCAGGAGGCAGCAGAGCTCTGCTGGCGGCGATCAGCCTGCAGCCTCTCCGAGCTTCCGGAGCGCTGCATTATGCAGAGTGTCCCTGAGCAAAAGGCTTTTCGGGAGGCAGCAGGAGCACTGGGTTCTCCAGCGTTGCAGCATCATGTGGGTAAGGCATGTGGACACAAGTTCCCCCTAGCGAGGCGATCCGTAATAGCTTCTGCTCCAGGAGGCAGCTGTAGAGACAGACACTGAAGGTACTAAACGTCACTAAATTGCATATGCCTATGTGTGAATTCTGCTTCTGTGTGAATGTAAAGGGCTTGGAGATTATAAGAAAAATACAGTGAACTTGATGCATGCTTTCCTTTTATTTTTAAATAGCACTTTATATCTCTGGTAAAGTTTTATTTCGCATAGTCGTGTATCACAATCCGTGGTGCATATTCTCATCATCCTGATTTTGCAGAAAAAGAGGAATTACAAGGTTCAAGGTTAGAGAATGTTTTAACCAAATGGCATTTTAGAGACAAGATAAAAGCAATTTGTAACTTTAAGGGCTATTTTTCACCTTCAGGGCTATTGGTATGGCATCTTCCCTGAAAGTGCATGGATTGAGAATCTGAAGAGTTAGTTGCCTTGTTAGTGGATAAAAATAAATCTACTTTCCTAATTTTTCTAGAAACTTTACACATAACTGTGGACAATTCCATTCTATTTTTCCTGAAAATGTTTCCCTGAGAGAGGTAAATGAGTGACTGCATCAAGATGTTCTGCTTCAGCTGTTGTGAATGCCATGTATGCAAATCTGTGTACACAGATTCTGGTCCTTTTAGTACTGTAAATCTAAATTACTTGTCTTGTGTGACTTTCTTTATGAAATAACAAGTTATTGCTACCCTCTACAGACTGGAAATGATACTTGAAAAACTGATAATTACATCAGTAATTTCTTTTCCCTCTTGCCCACAAATTCAGTTTGGTTGTAAATACAGTTGACATCTGGCAGTAGTAGTAGTAGTAGTCACCTAGATCTAGAAATCCTCTCAACCATGTATTCTTCTGAACCTTTCACTGTATTCAGGTGGGTTTATTGTTAGCTTAAGATGGTGGTCTTACATAGGAAAAATCAGTAGCAGGGAGGAAAAAAGTACTCCAAAAAGTTATTCTTACGTGTTGAGGGTAGAGGGTTTGCATAGGTGGATAATCTCAGTAACACAGAAGAAACAATCAGGGTCTTTAATATATTATAAAAACAACAAACCCAGCCACAGCAGTTCTTCTGTGTGTTCTATAGTCACTGCTGAGTGTTCAGATGACTGTCATCCAAAATGCTGTTGCTTAATCCTAAGTGACATCTGATGAAAAGCACCATTTTGGGAATTACAAGCAGGAGGTTTATTTAAAGGCAGGGAAATCACAAGTACATGGTGCAGCTTGCCTTTCAAGTGAGCATTTGAAGCTGAGTCAGGGAAACACAGAATTCTTTCCCCTTCAACACAGAAATAGAGAACTGCACTGCAGAAATGCGGAGGGGTTTATCCCTTCTCTGTACACAGATGAGCATCCTTGTAGTGACCACTGAAATGTGGGAGGCCTTAAGGAGGCCAAGCCCTCTATTACGGCACCCGCTGGAGGTGCCAAGCCAGGACGGCAGGTTTGGGAAACACTGCCTGGCACTAGGGGTGGTCTCAGTGATTGCTCTCATGTCAAGGCCAGCAGTTCTGTGTTTTGTTCAAAGAGGATGAATAAAGGAACAATCTACAAGCCATTCTGGACATTTATTACATCAGAAGCTAAGATGACAGCCCAGGAATCAGGGGTCTTAATGAATTACAAAAAGGCATTCCTCTGGTTCAGTCGTAAAGGTAAAGTCATAACCCAACTCTTGGAATAAAAGAAATAAATCCTCAGGAGGTAGGAGAACTCTCAATTATTGCAGATGGTCAGTCTGGACTACTTAAGAGTTATGCAGACTTAAACACATTGCTCTGAAATTGTTAGTCTTACTTACTTTGAAAAAAAAAAAGTATTTTGTTTCCTTTGAGAAACATGTTTTTAAAAACTCATCATCTCTTACCAAATGGTATTCCTGGGGGTATTATACTGATCCCAAATGATTAACAGAGTTAATCACAGTGGTAATTTCTAGTCATTGACAGTAACTAAGCTTGCTTTCTATATAGGAATACCATTTTGAGGAAGCATTTTCCTCTGTGTTCTAGAAGTTGACAGCCAGGGCTGGTAGCAAGGTGGTGTGTAGAACTCAAGTGTGGTCTGAGAGATGTGATGTCATGTGAACTACATTTTTAAAGTGAATCATCTACATATAATCAGGAATATCCATCTTCAAAACAGGGGAATGCAATACGACAATAAATGTTTTCTTTTAACAGGTTTTGAAGATGTACTAGTTCTATTTAATTCTACAGGTTTTGGGTTTGGGATTTTTTTTTGCTTCTGAGAAAGCCACGGGCACTCTCAAATGCCAGCGACCAGAAGGCACAACTTCCCACTTCACAGCAACACACACAATCCCTACCACACATGGATAGGTTTTATTACTGCTTGATTTTCCTCTTGTTTGCAGAGGAATGTGTGAATATCTGTAACATCTTCCTACAACTTCTGCATTTACAGGGACATGGCTGAAGAGTAGTTTGGGCATTGTACAACAAGAAGGAAATCAGTTGACTTGGACTTACATTGCGCCTCAGCTGGGCTACTGGGTTGCAGCTATGTCACCTACTATCCCAGGTAAGATGGAATTGGTTTTTATTGTTATTTGCAGGACTGCGTAATTATTTATTCATATATAATGTTTGTATTTTTCAGAATAACCTTTTCTGAAATGCCACAGCTTGATCAGTAATGGATTATTAGAAAACAGAAAGCTGAAAATAAAGGGCTACAATCTTTTCAGGATTGTGTGGGGCAACCCTGGTGCTCAAAATGTCTGTGTCACTTCAGTGGGGAACATTTTGAAGCGTCCCTGGCTTTGGTGCATTTGTGTCACCACTGCCTGGTAGAGCCATTGCTAGAAAATTATGGGAGGCATAGCATCAGTGTATTGGTGTTCCAGCAGGTAGAAAAACAGGTGGTGTGAAGTCACTTTTTCCTTTTGCACCTGAAGATGTCCATTTTGCCCTGAGTAATGCTTTGCATCATCTTGGTGACTGATGAATTTACACTGTGAATAACTTAGCTTAGAAGTTCTAGCAAGTATATTAGAGTGGCATTAGTACAGAGCTGGCTGGTTGCCATCTGCCATCCTCTTGACATAACTGTAAGAAATGGTTTTGAACTAGGCATTAATTATGTGTGTTTTGGAGATTATCAATGCTGCAACTTCTGTTTCCTTTTTTTCTGTCCTTGGCTGCCTCAGATTCCTTTGTATTGGCTCTTCAGTCACCAGTACTCTGAGATACATCTGTGTATAAAAGCCAATCAGTCAATCAATCAAAAAAAAAAAAACCCAACCTAAAAAACCCAAAAAACCTGCCAGAACTCCTTTTTTTTTTTTTTTATTCGTTTATCCAGAGCCTAATGCAGTAGAAATGAAAACATGCTTGTCTTGGCTGTGCAAGCTCAATAAACTAAACAGAACCAACAAAACAAACTCTTACATGAGGACAGGTTTGAAAGTCTGCTCATACATATGAAGTTGTTTTATAATATGTAAGCTTTTTATTTGAGATTATATTAAATGATAGATATTAAATGCAAGGATATTCAGCTGATTCATTGCTGAACATAATTTGGAGGCAGGTGCAGATCTGAATAAGCTATCATATTAAATTTAATCGAATTTTACAAAATAATTGTTCTTGAATAAAAAGCAACTACTCTGAGCCAAACATTTCCCAGTATGGCTCTGTCCCAGATTGCAAGGAAGTTACATGACATGAGTCATGGAATTGTGCTTGTAACTCTGAGGTTACGAGGCCTGTAACTGTTAACAGGAGAAGGCTTATTTTTCCTTTAATTAACCTTGTATGGCAGAGTTTCTACTTGTGTTTTACTTTTCCTTCCCTCTAGGGCTAGATATGAGTTCCTAAAACTTGGCTGCAATGGGAACAGTATTTTCATGAAAAATTCAAGTGATGTATCTTGTCTTCTTTTTGCTTAATGTCCTAAAGCAACAGTAAAATCAATTATGTAATGGTAGTGGTGGGATAGAATGTATAAATATTTAGATTTCCCAAACGCAATGTAATTTATGTTACTTTTAATGAGTTGATTTTTTTTTGCATATTTTATCTCCTAATTAAATCTACTAGATTTCTTATCTCAAAAATGGACCAAAATGATCTTTTTTTTTCTAGCAGTTGCTCTACAGACTACTCAGGATCCACAGATGAGGTTTTGCAAAGTTGATGACCTAGACCCTCTAAGTTGGCCAAGTTTGCTGTCCTTCACAGGACGTGCATGTTAGTCTGCCAGCTGGTGCTGTGCCTCCTTGCCTGCAGATGAAAATTTTGAGTCTTTATTTCAAAATCATCATAAGAACTTTACAAACCAGCTGGGTCACACGTGCATAATTGTGAACAGATGTTGTCCACATGTGTGGATTCATTTGGGTGTTAGAACATGTACTAAGCATTATTTAAACCTGGAGTTACAACACTGTTTCACTAGTGGCCTGTTAATTAAAGCTACTGAAGATCTGCTTGGCTTGGCTTGATCTAGACTTGAGAGCACCAACACACCTTCCAGTGAATCCTGCACTGCAGTGTCTGTGCTGTTTGGTGTGGAGAGCCACAGATGTTAAAGAGCAGCTGTTGCCCACAGTGTTCCTTGGTGCGTTACAGCGCTGGGAGTCGCTCGGATGGATTTCCTCCAGTGGTGAAAGCTTTGGCACACGGCGTCAGCGTTAGGACCTGGAGAGCAGCATTCACTGATGCATGCTCCCGTTGACACTAACTGCTTTTCCACACAGTGAGTTACTTGGACTTGCAGTCATGAAAACCAGCACATGCTTCTCTACAACTCGCTCCCTTCTCCAGGGATGGTCTGCTCAGTAGGCAATGAGCAGTAGTGTTGCCTAGCACCCTCATAATAAGGGAAGATGCCCCTCTCCTTGTTCAACTGTTATTCCTCTTCCTATTTGCAGATTGTTACAGGTCTAAATTCTCTTTTCTGGCCTTCCAGGTCCCGTTGTAACACACGACATTACCAGCTATCACACAATGTTTCTTTTGGCAATTTTAGGAGGGATGGCTCTCATACTTCTAGTCTTGCTGTGTCTGCTTTTGTATTATTGCAGGTAAGATTCACCATCCTGGTTGCTTAGTTCATGTTGAAAATACAAGCTTTTTCGTGCTTATGAAATTAAAAATTTTTGTATTGAAACGTTTTTCCTTTGGGGGTAAAAAAAGGCAAGCAAATGCTTGAAAAGAAAGAAACAGTGAGATCAAATTTCCTGTGTTCCTGGTTACATGCAGCCTCTAAATCCCTGCCTTTGGGAGGATGGTAGATGGGTGAATCACACACATCTGCACCTGTGTTCTCCCTGTAACTTCCTATCAAACATGGGCACAGGTTTAAGATCTCTGTACCTGTTATGCATTTGCAAATGAACTTCCTCCTGGTGTTGTATTAAAAAGAATGTTAAATTATCAGCAAATGCTACTAATGATTTTATACTTGCCTTCTCTAGACATTTACTCCCGTTTGTAATTGGTACTTGAGATATTTCCCAAATGACATTAGTTATTCTTTAATTTTATCTTCACTGCTGGGATAAGCTTTTAATTTTTAGATGATGTAATAAAAGTTCAATTCCCCTAATACTAATCACTGCTTAAAAATCTTCTGTTAAGACACACTTGGTTCTCTTGTTTCTGTGTACAACAGTCATAAATGTATAACTTCTTTTGTTACTGGCTTTTATAGAAGGAAATGTCTAAGACCACGTCAGCATCATAAGAAACTGCAACTTTCGACAGCACTGGACACTTCTAAGAAGGATCAAGCAACCTCAATGTCCCATATAAATTTAATATTTTCACGTCGTGAGTCAGAATTTCCAGGTGGATTGTCCGTTGCTAGCAATGGACACGCTGAAAACTCAGGGGCGAAGGAATTAATCAGTGCTGTTCACATGGAGATGGTATCACCTACTGGAGAGGCAGATATGCATACACCTATGCTCAAACACTCCTTCAGTACTTCCCAGGAGTTTAGCTCCCGAGAGGAACTGCTCTCTGACAAGGAGAAAGACAAGAGCAGAATCTCCTTGGATGACCTGACTCCCAGTGGGTCTCTAAGAAAGGACTACCACAAGTCAGCAGATAGTTTTCCTCTCAAGACAAGAAAACCTACAGAAACAGCTGAAGGCTATGAGTCCCCTATCAAAGATGAGTATAGGAGAAGTTACAATGCTATGCTGTCTCAGCCTTTGTTTGAAAAGCAAGAGAGAGAAATTCAAGTATCTATGAACCATATTGCTACTGGAAGTAAATACAATATTCAGGAACAAATATACCCCACACCTACAGCCCCTGAAAAAGAGCTGCTGGACTGCAGACCTACTGATTGTATGATGTCTCGTTCAGTCGATCACCTTGAAAGACCTACGTCTTTCCCTCGACCAGGTCAGTTAATCTGCTGCAATTCTGTTGACCAAGTCAATGACAGTGTTTACAGAAAGGTTTTGCCTGCACTGGTCATCCCGGGTCATTACATGAAGCTGCCTGGAGAACACCCTTTTGTTAGCCAGCCCCTGGTTGTCCCAGCTGACCAGCAGATTGATATAGAAAGACTTCAGGCTGAGCTTCCTAACCCTCACGCACGGCTCTTCCCACACCCTGCCCAGCAGCTGCAGCCCCAGCAGCTGGCATCCCAAGCAATATCTCAGCAACATTTACAAGATGCAGGTGCGACTGAGTGGAGTCAGCAAAACGCTTCCATGTCTGAATCTGTTTCCATTCCTGCCTCTCTTAACGACGCATCCCTGGCTCAGATGAATAGTGAAGTGCAGCTTCTTACAGAAAAGGCTTTGATGGAATTAGGAGGTGGAAAGCCACTGCCTCACCCTCGAGCGTGGTTTGTCTCCCTAGATGGGCGTTCCAATGCTCACGTTAGACATTCATACATCGATCTCCAAAGAGCCGGTAGGAACGGCAGTAACGATGCCAGTTTGGACTCCGGTGTTGACATGAACGAACCGAAATCGGCCCGAAAGGGAAGAGGAGATCATCTGTCTGCGCCACAGAGTCACCCCCCGGTGCAGGAGCACCAGCAGAGGGAGCGGAAGGTTTCCGACAGCACAGCTTACACACAGCTGGTGTACTTGGATGACATGGACCAAAGTGGCAGCGAGTGTGGGACGGCGGTTTGCAGCCCCGAGGACAATGCTCTCCGATGCCTCCTGGAAGGCACCAATAAGAGGAGCGGTGTGCAGCTGCCCAGCCTGCAGGAGGAAACGAGAACTGTGGATACCAAACCAGAGCCATTAACTAGTCCTGAACACGGAACATCCATTCAAGATGATGAGGATGATGAGGAGGAGGATGAGGAAGATGACCAAGGTGAAGATAAGAAGAGTCCTTGGCAGAAACGAGAGGAAAGACCACTAATGACTTTCAATTTAAAGTGAGCTATTGTGAAAATCCACCCTTCAGTGGAGTATAAAATTGCCAAATATCCTTTCTGTGGAAGTGCTTGATATTTTTTTTCTTTTTTTCTTCTTTTTTTTTTTATGTTGTGGAGAGAAAAGAGAAAAACAAACTCTGGTGAGCAACATTTTCAAGAACTTAAATGCATTACTGTGTAAATGTTAGAAAAGAATTTAAATCATTCCTCTGATTTAACAGCTGCCTCCAGTGAGATAGCTGAACAAAGAGTGTGATTGTTATTCCATATATACTTGATATTGGTCATCCAGGATGTTGAAAATACTGGCAAATTGTTTTGGTTGGTTTATGACCTCAATCTCCTTATGAATGGGAGCTGGTAAAACTTCTGTTTTGTAGGCCAATTTTATGTTGATAATGCTACTGAAAGTATCTTAAAAGCAGGAGTTTGACACATGGTGTCCAAAATTGTGCATTATCTCAATGAAAGGCTATGCATTGCTGCTTTTAGTAATATTTTGCTTATACTATGCTTTTCTTAATTTTACAAGTTGGTTGTAAACATTTTATGTCCTTTATTATAAACTACTCAGCAATTTATTTTAATGTACAACTGCAGGAAACTTGAGTAGCATCCCTTAGCATTGAAGCCTTTTTATGAAACCAAACTGAACTTTGTGTCGACTAAGATTCCTCCAATTCTGGTACCATTTTCTCAAAGTGCCTTTTTTACAGTAACAATGAACAGTCCCTTCTTTTGCTAAGTCCTTTTAATTGACCCCATTTGAGATTTTATAAACTTCTGAACTTCTACCTTTTATTTTAAGCTGCATGCCAAGAGTCCCATTTTGTGCTGAGCATTTCTCATTTCAATACAGTGTATTCTGTAGCTATCATGTATATTGTGGATTCTGTTTAGCCAGGATAGATTTAGAAGACATTTTAAAGGGCCCAGAGTAGCCAAGAAGGATAGTTTCATTGACTGTATATATTGTTAGTTTCCTCTGGAATCACATGAGCTAATCATGCTCATATAAAATGGACTATTGACCGAGCAAGTGGACTGAATGTGTCTAGAAAAACTTGGGGAAAAAAAAACAAATGTACTATCCAAAAGTGCCAGAATTACTCTTCTGTGCTTTTTCCATACAGAGCTGCTTGGTTTTCCAAAAACTATAATTGAAAATAAACTGCAAAAAGTATCTTTGTGGATTTTTTTCCTCCGTTAGCGGTTTTCACATAATTTTTTGTTATTTAAACATAAAATTTCATTTTAAACAAAAGTTTAATTTTTTCTTGTAGATATTTATGCTCGTTTGACTTACTTTCTCTTGCAGTTTTCATGAGCTTAAGTCAATACTGAAATTTAGACCCTTTTCACATAAGCATCCTCTGTATCTTGATAAATACGTAATTATTTGCTTAAGTATCACTGAAGGCATTGGAAATGAAATCCTGGTATCACCAAAATTCCCTGTGGAGTCACACTTCGTGGGGGCCAGTTGTTTTTCTGAGATTTCTCAGAAATGTGGGTACTCACACTTACTTCACTCTTCTTGCTTTTTCATGAATTGGGTTCAAAGAAGAGGAAGTACGTGACTTCCACTTTTGTGGAATTCTTCATATACATTCAGTTTATCATGTTTCATTCAGTTATTTTTATGCAGATTAGCAGCAGTCGTGCTTACTAAAGTTCTCCAAAGTGATTTAAGTGCTATATAGTTCCTATTTGATTTGTAAAAATAAGCCCCAACTCACATTCATTTATTTTCAGTAAATTTCAAGGTTTTCATAGAAAGTGAGTCCTGTAATTTCCATCTTCCTGTATGTCTTACCTGGGAACCTGATCTCTAGCCAGGAGTTGGCTCCAAATTTCCTAGTTCCCAGGACAGTGCTCCTTTCCATCCACAAAGCCAGATCACCTTTTGCTTTTGTTCATGTTTGAAAGTGGTATATGTTGTAAAAGGAATCTAAAATATTGTGGAGTGCATTGAATATTGAAATCACCGTATTAGCACTAAATTACATTTTACTCATTGTATATGTGCCAGGTCCTTTCCTGTTCTGTTTAGGAATTTTGTAAGGACCACCTGTGAACTGGTTTTGGGCTCTGGGTTACTTATTGTCAGTTTGTGCAAGGTCACTGAAAAGAAAAATACTACTTTGAGGGCATAGTATTTATCAGATGTCAGTAAGTGCTGGTAATACAGTGTCACTTATTAATCAGAATGCTGCATAAGTAAACATTCTGAATAAAAATTCTGCATACTAGAATTATTGTGCTATTTAATTTCAAGTTTTCTGTTGTCTTAAATCTGTCATTTTTAATTACATTCTCTTTTCACATTCCTTTGCAAAGTTTCCATCATTGCTATCTTGTAAAGTGAGATTGTTGCTATTAAATTGCAGTGGTTTGTTTCTTTAATTGTGTTGGTTTTATGTTCAAAACACTTCATTTGATGATTTGTGGTCCTAACACAGCAAATATACTTGGAACAAACACAATGTGGGTATGTTTCAAATATTCTTTAAAATAGCATTTTTAATGGATGTGATAGTTTAATTTTGCAAAATACATGTTGTATGAAATGTATTTCTCTCCATCCACACCTTGGCCATGTGCTAAATGAAACTGGAACAGTTAACGCAGATCCAGTAATAGGTTAAGATTAAGGAGTATGTTGTGCCTAATCTAAAAGTCCACTGATAGGTTCCATGTTTTAAATTTCCAAAACTTAATGAGGAAGATACATCAGTAAAATACAAAGAAATTTTCTTGCTTGTATATTGCAGTTGCACAGGGAAGCAAGTACCAGTAAAGCTTATAAAACACAGAGAATAAAGTATAACTTGGATAGGTCTTGGCATCAGCAGCTCCAAGTCCATGTGGAAGATAACCTAGAAAAGCAATTGTTTTCTTATTTTATAATGGCAGATACTAGTAGGGGAAAAATGCAAGTTTGTAGTGACAAAGCTTATAAAAATAATGAAAATATGTTTGTCTTGGAAAAATACTAGAAACAAACCTTCAAAGTTCAGGTTCATTTCTGTCACAGACTCTCTGAAATGTTAGCACTGTTGGGAGTTAATACACTCATTAAGAGTGAATTCACTTCATGGTTGTCCACCAGCTCCCACTTTGTTCCTGCTCAAATACTTACTTCTCAAACTTTATTAGGCTATCTATAAAGCACCTTGACTTTTCTGTGATAATGACCTCTTATTATTCAGTTAAGTGTTTTGTCAGAGTCCCAGTGTGCTAAACCCTCTGCAAATACAGGGACAAAAACTGGTTACTGCCTCAGAGCATTTGCAATCTAACATGTTAGACAAATTATACAAACTTGTGTACTGATCTGAGATGAACAGATTACAAAAGAAGGCCCAGCATTTGCAAATTGCTCATAATGCTTTGTTACAGGGAGGATTGAGAAGCTTTAGTAGAGTGTATTAGGCACTCTTCAAATACCTTGGCAATATTTTCATTTTCTGCCCTTCATTCTATCCATGCTCTCAGGGACCAATTTAATCTCAGTATTCTGAACCAATATGTCTGAAACTGGTACAAAATCGAATGTCCTAAGTAGGGTTTAGCCTGTAGAACAGTACAGGTATAAATGAGGAAGTGTTGGATAGGATATTTAGTCTTACTCTAGGAAGGTCCATAGTGAACCAAAAAGGCTTTTTTTCTTTAACATTAATTCATCTGGAAATTAAAAATTAAAATTTAATACAGTAATCAACTATCAATAGTCTGTAACTGGGAGCATGGTGGGGTCCAAGCAGTACATCGTTGGACTTGGCTAAAGGAGAAGAGTGACTGTTCGCTTATCTAAAATACATGTGTGACAGATAAGTTTTTTCTGAATCAGTGCTGCATTTGCTCCCTTTACCATTTGAAATTCACGCTGTGGTATCTGCCACCTGGTGGTGAACTGCCTCTCCAGACGTGCTGTGTGTGAGGCAGTTCATCATTTCAATATAAGCACAGTTAACAGCTTCAGTAACACCGGCAGCAGCTGGCACAGGATCATCAGTTGTTTCCTGTCAGTCCAAGTGCAGAGATCCCTGTCAGCTGGGAGACCTCGCCCAGCCTCTGCTGGGGGAGTATTCAGCTTATGACATCTCCATTCTAATCAAAATGCATCATCACTGATGGCTCCGCATTCTGACTTGTAAATAGCACCTTTATGGGTTTAGATTAAAAGAAAATAAAAACTAATTTAACTTCTGTTTCCAAAGTTGAGAAAAATAGATCAACTCAATTATTCATTTCCTGTTCCTCTGCCTACAGACAGACAAACTGGCAGGTTCAATGCTACTCATAACTATAATTATGTGTGTGTGATTTATTATTATTACTATTTGTGACTATTATTATGTGTTCGTGTGTATGTGTGTAAATAGATATATAGATAGACTCACACATTATTTATATATGATATTATGCTATATCATGTCTTGATAGATATCTACATACACTGTATTTTCATATTTGCTGTTTTCATTTCCATGCTGTAAAACAATTGGAATTGGAGCTTCGGGTGAACAAATAGCAGGTGTCAAGTGCAATCTTCAGAATAGAGGAGCATTTTTTATTATATTTACTCATGTCATTCCAACTGTTGAATGAAGACCAGGTACTGTCTTCTATTTGTCAGTAATAAGAGAAAGGGTATCTAGTTCTTTTCAGCTGTAATCCTCTGGTATCCACAGGTATTACTTAGCAAACTGTGGCACCTGGTCTTAACTGATTCACTTAACTGAAGTATTTCTTGTTTTATTTATGTGCTTTTCTCCTAGGAATGAACAGTGCCAGTTAGTTTGTTTGATCATTAAACAGCTATTCTGCCTTAGAATCTTACAGCCACAGGGAATGAAAATGTGATGACAAGAGGGAGGTACAAATGAAATACTTGTTTACAGGTTATTTTTTTGTAATTCTGTAGAGAAGGACTTTGTGTTGACATGACTAGAAAGAAAGACTCCTCAATAGACCCAACTGAGGAATGCTCCTGACAGTTTTATATTATAAAGAAGGAAATGGTGCTTAAAATAATGCTGTGAGATGAGAAATCCCACTCTCAAAGTAACAGCTGGTCCTGCTGCAAGAGGTTGGGTTTCAAAACTGAAAGAACTTATTTAAAGTGGGTCCTATTAACAAGCACTGTTTCTTAGAGGGTTTTGGTGATTTAGTGGTTGTAGGAAGTTTGAAAAACTTGGGGATGAGAGAAGCTATGGGCCTTGGCTTCTCCCTCCTCTCTTTTCAAGGAATGCCCCTTCTATAAACCCAACTCCCTGATTCCACTTTTGGTTTTGTGCCATGCTGTGAGGCCGGCCACACATGGGACATACAGTGTGACACCCTAAGATTAGAATTCTCAGTAAAGCTACTTTTAGGTCTTGGTGATGGCAGTCTTACTTCCTATCTCTGCCATTTGCTCCAACTTGTATTTAACACTTTGCAATCCTGCATTAATAACACAATAAAAGTGAGAGAAGCAGAACATGATAGCCAGGTATCACCAATGAAAAATGTATTTGTCTTGACAGCTGGATTGGTCTTTCATTCCTTGAAATCCTTACAGAAGTGTGTGTGTGCACGCACACGTGCATGGATACACATTCACATGTATGTATGTAAGTGTACTTAATATAAAAGTTGGCTTAAATACCAGTTTCAGCATTTCAACATCGAGCAATGGAGAAGTGAAGGTTGCTCACCCAGACTGACTGGAAGAACCGGCATGAGAGCCCATAAAGGGTTGTATTAATTAACTTAATTGTCCTTGGGGTCTGACATTGCAGAGTCAAAACCATGCTTGATGCTGAGTTTCTGCTGTACCTCCAACTTCCATGAGATTTATCCACACTTGCCTTCTAGCCTAGACCTGATGTACACATTTCGTGATTAAAGCTCGTCTACTACCTGTATTTTAAGTAAGTTATTCTGCAGTTGCACACTTGACAGACAGAGAAAAGACAGAGTCCTTTCTTTTGTGTGAAGTTGTAAAAATTTTAAGGGTAAAATCATCATAAAATCTAAAAAAATGACATAGAAATGGAAGAGTTATAATAGAGTCTGATTTTCCATTGTCTCCATCGGGAAGACACTATGTCTATGAGACACTTCTTAATTCAGTGCAATTCTCCATGCTGTAGGTGTGTGTTCTGAACTATGCTGGTAATCTGTTTCTAACCACCCAGAAGGCACATCTGTCACAGGAAAAAAGTTATTTTTCTGTTTTGGGTAAAGAATTATCTGAAACAGACAAAAAGAAAACTCTAAAAACTTTCTTGTTGGAAAAACTACTGAAATGATCAAGAGATAAAGAATAATTTATGTATCTATGGCTCCCTTCATCCAGAATGAGGGAAATAACCTTGGCTGTACCTGCAGCCTCCCTGCAAAGAGAAGGAAACAGCAGGCACATTGATAGGGAGAAGTGTGAAAGGCTAGTGGGAGAACTGATTGCAGAGCTGACAGGAGTAAATTGGATTGATTTGGAGATTGGATGGGCAGAAGTAATTGCTGAATATCAGAGTTCCTGCAGTCCTGACCTGTGTCAATGCTGTCTTTATCAAAAAATCTGTCACCACTGTCATTCACATAAATAGTTCGAGAAGGGTCTCAAAATAAAAATAGACATAAAAATGAAAAATATATGTATATTTTTAATAATTATTTGTTGGCTCTAATTACTAAGTATTTTTTACCTTTTGGGGCTAGAGACCATAGGAACAGGAACTGAGGAGTGCTGGAACCAGTTTGAACCTCTGTTTGTTTTAATTCTTGTCTTGCATCCTTCTGCTTCCAACAATCATCAGAAACAATGCTTCGGAAAACTGAAATCTCTACTAGCAATAAGAATAGGATGAAAGTCTTTCTATCTTTATGACTTATACCTTTAAGCACAAAGGTTTCTATTTATCATACACATTTTTTAAATGCTCTGCTGTGTTCTTACTATGCATGTAAATGTCTTACCCTCTTCAGTGCTGGATAGCCTACAGCCCTTGCCAATGCAGGCACCAACATGGCAAAGTAGATGGTTCTGTGCAAAGGTAAGCTGGAAAACAGAAGAGGTTAAGGTATGAGCTGCATGTGAAAATTTAATTTTAAAAAGTTTAATGAGAGTGCAGCAGAAAGAGTGGGATACTTTGAGAGTGCTTGCCCCCAGTTTGACCACTGCAGCCAATACAGGCCATCAGAAGTTTGGTATGCAGGGGAGGCTAAAAAGAGATAAAGTGGGTGAGGCAAACCATAAAGACCAGAGGTGTGATCTCACGTGGATACAGGTGAGCAACATGTGGGATCACAAGCTCATTTCCTTCCTTAACCATTTCTGCTTCTGCTGTTGTTAACCATAACAACTATGCAGGAGTGTTTTGGTGCGTTTGTTCTGTTTATTTTCAATCTTAGTCTTTTATCCTTGCCTCTCGTTCAGAATTGAGGAAGACAGTATAAAAGTTTTCACCATAAAGAGCAGCCAATCAGAAAAAACTGGAAAAAGCCAATTAGAAAAAAACCAACAATGTGAGGTAGTACCAGTAGACATTTGAACG
>VWZN01011332.1:148058-176403 GCA_013396955.1 Regulus satrapa
AATAATAATAATAATAATAATAATAATAATAATAATAATAATAATAATAATAATAATAATAATAATTCAGGCAAAATTTCCTGAAAACAGAATGTTTTATCTGGATTCTTCTCAAATTCAGATGTGTCTGATGGTTGAGCATAAAGTAAAATTATCAGGGCACTAATAATTACTGTGTTTCCAAGGAGGTTATGTTCCTCAGTTCCCATACTTTCTTGTGTTCCTCCAAACTGTTTAATTTGGTCATTTTGTGTTTGTGCTGTGAATATGTCATAATGCTTGGTTATGCTGGTGTCAGTATAAAACAAATGAGACAGCACTTGCAGGAAGTTTTTCCTTTTTCCTTTTTCCTTTTGCCTTTTTCCTTTTTCCTTTTTTTTTAAACTGTTATTAGATTTTTCATACCAAAATGCTGGGGTTTCCATATTTAACTTTTTTAAAGTTTGAGGCTCAGTGGTATTGATTTTTCTCATTATACATTCTTTGAATCTCTGGCAGAAGTCCTGGAGGGGATTTGGGAGCGAAGAAGAAGAAAAAGAAGCAGAAGAGAAAAAAGGAGAAACCAAATTCTGGAGGCACCAAATCAGATTCTGCATCTGACTCGCAGGAGATTAAAATTCAGCAACCTTCAAAAGTGAGAGCCTGGTTCTGTTTTAATTTGTGCTTGCTTTCTAATTTGATTTTAATTTGCATGTCACTTGTTGTAAAAGTGAGTTGGTAATTCTGCTTTAGTGTGTGAAAATAAAGCAAATGGTTCCTGTCCTGAACAGAGAGAAGCAAACCAAGACCTGGTGTTTTCAGAGTTGTGGTCACCACCACGGTGGTGTGCTGTGAGAAGGGCAGAGGAGGAGTTTTGTCTTTCTCTTTGAGCAGTTAGAGCTTGGGCTAGTGAAAGCCTCATTGTACAGATTCATAATCTGCGATGGTAGTGCTTTTAAATAGATTTTGTATTTGATTCATTGCCTTTGGTTTTTAGCCACTATCTAACTTGGCTTAGTGCAGTTGTGGCCGCTTGTGCAGCATGAAGCTCTCAGCAGCAGGAGGGAAGGTGGGCCTGCTGTGCTAACCAGTCTCTTTAGGACAAGCAAACAGCGTGTATTACTACATAAAATGCAGTAATCTCAAACATGGAGATACAGACTGAATAAAAGTTTTGCTGTCAGAAAGGCCTTGACTATAATTAAGAATACAAAATTGCTTGAAGGAATGTACAGTCCTTGTGGACTTTCTGATAAAATAGCATTGTTGGTATTCTTTTGTCTATCGTGTTCTGAATGAGCAGTGAATGATATGATGTGGTGACTTTTTAGCATACAGCTTTTATCCCAAGAGAAATCTGAGTCCAAGAACTAAAGTTTGTAAAACTAAGAAAGCTTATGGACCGTTGAGCATATTGAGATAGTTATATTTGCTTTAGCTGATTAATGTGAATAATTTTGCACCATTGTACCAACAGTAATCTTCGTCCTGTAAGATTTGTCAAGTACATTTGGGCTACCAACTAATTTTAGGGGGAAAAGATTGTGTCCTGGCTCATTAGCATAGTGATAGATTTTTGAGTTGTCCCTTTCGATTTCTCCATGTTATCCCGATTGCTTTGAATGGGCACATTTGGCACAGGGGACACTTCATAGCATGTAGAGAGGTGTTAAGTACTTCTTTGCCCCGTCTTTTGATGCAGCCTTTCTGTAAAACATGTCATGAACTGATAATACAGGAAGACTCTTTGCAAATGATACACAAGCAACTTCACACTCTTACTGCTGTCATGAGGTAAATTTTTGTATTAACATGAAGGCATAGTTAATTGCTATAGTATCCCATGAGCTCCTTGATTTTCTGCTGACCAAGCTTATTGTTCCATGTGTTGTCTCTAGTGACATTAAAAGGAAGCTGCTTCATGTTTTTTTTGCTTTTGTGTGCAAGATGTTAGTCCTGCACCTTGCAGTCTCGCACACCATTTCTCTGATGTGATGTATTGTGCAAATGTGGAAAGCTATCCTTGTTCTAAGTTGTGTGCTTAGAGTGGCACTGTTCATTATTATTTTGCTTACCCAAGTTTAGTCAGTCCATTAGAAGTGTTACAAAATTTTCTATGTCATTGGCATAAAGAAAAAATTCTTATATAAAAGTCTTTCTTTCAAGCTTTAGGCAGCTAAACAACTTTACTCTTCTTTCATGGCTTTCACTTTTCTCTAACCACAAATGCATCAACATTGCCTGGGGGATTATTTTGCCTTCTCTGCTGTGTTGCAGGTCTGTCTTAGACAACTACTGGGTTAGATTTTTTAAAAGCATCTTAGACTGCTGATGTAGATCAGTGTGGAAAGGTATATTTATTTTGTCTCCTATTCAAGTAATACTTAGATTTTGTATTCTTGTGTTATATGAAATTTATTATAGAAAACAGGCTTTTAGTGTTTGTTTTCTCTTGGTTGAAAAAAGTATATTTTAAGAAAAATGACATTATACACCTTACCTTTAAGAGAAGATATGCAAAATCATCAGGTAGAACTCAGTGGGTCTCCTGAACTCATTGAAAATTATTTTGAAAAGGATTTTGAGGTCACGTGAGTTTGTAAAGAGATGCATCAGCCTGGAAGTGAGTAAAGCAGAACAATGAGTCTCCTTGGCTTCTGCCTTCCTTATATGTGCTAGTAGTAATAGCAGACCTTTTGAGCACTGGTGTGAGTGTAATCATAGCAGCAAATGATTGTTAGCCCTGTGTGCTTGCAGTCACCTTGAGGACACTGACTGCCCAGCTCACAAGACTTCCATCTCTCTCTATTAGAAGTTTGCAGGAAAAATTCTTATTCCTGTTACATTTACTCAGAGTGATCAAAAGTGAGCGTTTAACAGCTCAATTTTAAAACACTTAGGTTTATGTTTTTAAAATAAATTTTCTATAAAGATTTTACAACTTTTAAGTGGAAAGTGTGTTTATTTTATGTTTGTCTGCTTCAGTTAAAATTGTCTTTTGTTGTCAGGGTTGGCAGAGTTGACATTAGCAGCAAGGTGGTTAACTCCTACATGTATGATGCAGAAAGGTATTATCTGCTCTAATAATTGCAAGCAAACACAAGGCAATATAACTAAAGTTTAAAAGCAGATATATGTAGCCCATCAGTGTACCTTCAGGTACTGCTGAACCAGAGAGAATTTTAATATTATTTTATATTATATGTGTAAAGGACAACTTCAAACAACTCCATGTGTACTGATGGTACCTTTATTGTTAAATACCTAGACTCACCCTTTTTTTTGGTATTTTCTTGTGTTTTACCAGGGGAATAGGGAATATAAGAAGCATTATTGCGATACAGTATCCTGCCTTAATGCTACTGTATTTGTGTTAAAAATGTTGATATTTCTTGGTTAAATGCAAGTACTGCTGACAACTATTTTGTGAAGTTGCTTGCCTGCTGTCCACCTGACTTTTTTCCACCCTCCTCTACAAACATTATGCCTAAAGTAACCATGATGAGAAAAGTACCTGTAAGAATAGATAACAGTAAAAGAAATTAATATGTCTGTTACTCAACAACTATTCACAAAGTAAATGTACTCAATAAGCTTCTTGTTCTGTTTGTCTGTGTGTGCAGAATCCAGCCATACCAATGCAGAAGCTTCAAGACATCCAGAGAGCAATGGAGCTGCTTTCTGCATGCCAAGGCCCAGCAAAGAATATTGATGAGGCTGCCAAACGTAAATACCAGTTTTGGGATACACAACCTGTACCTAAACTTAGTAAGTTTAACTGGATCTGTGTGAAGGATCTGTCTTATGATCACTGAAATGTTGTGTCAGCTTTGTGGCATATTCTCTGAGATGGGTATAAAGATGGACTGTGTGTGGTAGGGATCCTTAGTCTTTTGTGTAGTTTATGTGGAATTCTTGATGTTTTCCAGGGAAGTGCTTGTCTTCCCCACAGATAATAGGCAAGATACAGTGTTGATACGTTTCATTCTGATGTCCTCTGTAAAACTCGGAAATGCTATTGAAATAGCATTCTTTTGGATATTTTAGGTCTGAAATCTTGAACAATAGAACATGGAAGTCTTTTCCACTTTAGGAGAAGTAAGAACTCTTAAGTGGTGACAAAGAGTAAACGTTAATTTTTTATTATTATTATCTGGTTTGTTTACTTATATTTCCTTAATTTTTTTTTCAATAGATAGATTTGCTGTCACAGTAATAGTTATTCTCCTGCCATAGGTTGCACTGTTTTCATACAGCTTTAAGTGGATAATGGCACTTACCTGATACACAGACTCTTTCTCTGCTCTGTGTTCATGTTCTCTTCCACAATATACACTACCTTAAAGACATGCTTTCTCAGATTCTGTTCTTGATTCCAAGTGAGGTGATGAGGTGATCTTTCCTTGCCTTTAAATTTGTAATGAATTTGACAAGTTATTTTTTATACTGATCTGATCCCTGATAACAGAGTTGGTAAATCTTCTTGCTGTTGTGGAAAGTAGTTGCTGACTGGCTTGTTTTTTCTGCGTTTCTTTCAGAACATTCTTTTTCTGCTTTCGTTATCTTTAGGTTAAGCAGTTAAAAGTGTGAACATATACAAGTAAAACACTCTCAGCACAGTAGCTGGTGCTGCTCTGTCCTTCAGGTTGCAATCCATTGCACTGGGGACTGGTATAGAATAAGCAGAAGTAAGGTAGAGTCTAAAGCACGGGAGCACTCTGCTCACTCTGTCTCCACAGGGAGCATTTCACATTAATCCGTGGCTGTAGCTTAATCCACAGCAATCTCATTTCTTCCTGCCTTTTCTTACATAGAGGAGTCCAGAGCAGGGTCCCTGGACACAGTATTTTACCCTGGATTGGACTGGATTTAATTGACTTGCCATGGCTTTTCTCTGTACAAACTCTGTCCCGATACCTGCATAAGGTAATCCTAAATGGACAAAGACCCTAGCCAAAATAAGCTGAAATGTAAATCAAAAAATGCTCTGGCCTTAATCAAGCTTTTCCAGAGCTAGTTCAGGTGTCTGTGCAGTTATGCCAAACCTGCCATGTAGTGGCAATAATATTTGGGCTGTTGGTACTTTTCAGAGTTTGCTTAAAGATCGTTATGACCTTCCAAACTAGATGGCAGGCCATAACTATTAGTCAGGACTGAGCATAATTTGGAAAAATTTGACTGTCTAATTTGATGATGCTGACAATACAGTTGAGTGTTTACAGGTGAGAATCAGGGGGAAGGCCAACAGGGCAGATATTATGGTGAGAGTCAGTTCTAGATCTTCCAACCATGGTGAAGAAGCAGATGAAATATTCTTTAAACATCTCAAAGAAGTCTCACAATCACTAGCCGTTGTTGTTATAGGGACTTCAGTATACCAGGTGTCTGCTGGAAATACAGAACAGCTGAGAGTAGACAGTCTAGGAAGTTCTGGAGTGTGTGGAAGAGAACTTCTAATAAAGTTGGTGAGTGAGCCAACTAGGAAGATGCTCTGCTGGATCTGTTGTTTGTGAAAAGTAAGGACTTGTGGGTCCTGGTTGGAGGCCATCTTGGGCCCAGTCTTCCTAAAATGACAGAATTTTTGATTCTCAGAGTAGTAAGGAGGGGCTCAGCAGAGCTGGAGGGATGACTTTGATCTCTTTAGGAGACTGGTTGACAGAGTTCCTTGGGAGACAGTCCTGAAGGGCAAAGATGTCCAGAAGGACTGGAAGTGCTTTCAGAAAGAAAGCTTAAAGATGCAAGAGTAGCCTATCCCCATGTGCTAAAAGGTGAGCCAGTGGGATGGGAGAGCAGTGTGGCAGAACTTCGGTTCGTACTGTTGTGGATGAGTGGTTTGGGCTACCTGAAGAATCACCATCAAAGATAATGGCAAAAAAGCAGGTTTTAATGTGCATTTGTGGAAGTGCAGCTTCAGAGAGTTTGATGGCAAGGTTCTCTTTATTACTTACTACATTGATGAAGCACACATAGCAAAATGGAATTAGCAACAATTTAGAGAAAAGTGGGGATGCAGGAGAGTCAGGGTACCAAGGATACAGGTGCAAAAATATAAGGGTAGAAAAGAGTTTAGCAGTACTTAATCCTTAATTCAACATTTATGAAGTGATTCAATAGGATTTACTGCAATTATAAGAGTGACTTAATTATAGATTACAGATAACAGCATTCCTACTAAACTCACACGCAGGCGCACAGGCACAGAGTTGCTTATGTGCTTCCATGTTCAAAGGTGCCTGTTAACGATTCCCCTTGAGCACAGTGACACACATTGAGTCCCTTGCATTTCTCAGCGGCAAGGGTTGAGCCTTAAGGAGTGGAGGGTGTCGGCGAGGGAGGCCTCATCCTCAGCAAGTCTTTAGGCTATCACAGGCTTGAGGGTTTGCAAGCTCCAAGCAATATCCCTCTCAGAAGGAGGAGCTGGTGCAGCCCACTGTGGTCCAGGGCTCTGTAAAGGGCCTCACTTAGAACCACTCTTCATAAGATTGCAAGATAATTGGCTTTAGTCATCAGTAAGTTGCCATCATGGCCATAACCCACATTGGTAACTGCTTTTTGAAAAAAAAGAAGCTGAAAAATCCCATTCAGTAACAATGGTACAGTTTCATTTGGGCTAGAGTTCAGGTAAATGGTGTTCCAAGTCTGTCAGGGAATAGCTGATTATTAGGGAATAATCCCTTGTTCCCTACCTTGTTCAGGCAAATGATCATTCTGATACAGTCAGTGTCACTCCCACCTTTACTGTGCAGAAGCTTCCTTGACCATGTCAAGGGACATTTCACTGCCCAGCTGGTTTGGTCAAGACTTTCTGGGAGCTTCTGTGATCACAGAGCAGGCCCAAGGCTGGATGGGGAGGTGCAACACCAGAGGCATTCAGGAAAGAAAATGAGAGACTGTGGCTATGGAAGGAGGGGCAGGCAACTCATGAGAACTGCAAGGATGCTGAGGTTATGCAGGGAGAAAATCAGAAGGTCCAGAGCCCTTGCAGTGTAATCTGACTTAGCGGACAATGCTACAAGAGAGACACTGAGGTGCTGGACTGAGTCCTGAGACCCTGGTAAAGGGTCTGGAACACCAGTCTGATGAGAAGTGGCTGAAGGAGCTGGGGTTGTTTAGCCCGGAGAAAAAGAGGCTCAGGGGAGACCTTATCACTCTCTATGCCTGCCTGCAATGAGGTTGTGGCCAGGTGGGAGTCAGCCTCTTCTAACAGCTAACAGGCGATAGGACAAGGGGAAACCACCTCAAGGTGAGCTGTGCCTGGGATATTTAGATGGGGTGTTAGGAAAAATCTGTTCACTGATGGATACTTGAGAGTTGGAAGAGGCTCCCCTGGGAAGTTGTGAGGTCACCAATCCTGGAAGTATTGAAAAGATACTTAGATAGGACGCCTAGGAGCATGGTGGGCTTGGCAGTGTAAGATTAGTGATTGGATTGATCTTAAAGGCCTTTTTTTTTTTTAATGATTCTGTGATTTAGTAGGTGCTGTTTCTAAGAAGAGGAAGAGCTGCAGTTTTTAAGAGTATACTGAAGACCTGAGCTGTAAAGTAAGAGAGGAGAAGAAAGCATGCTTTCAAGTAGGATTTTAGGAACACATTTCACACATACCACCAGTATCTCTTAAATGCCCTGGCTTTGCTACGTCACTGCTCCTGAGTAATCCTGTTGAGTTCAGGTCTGTTCAAGTCAGTGGTAAACAGGATCTGAGCCATAGCTTGTTAGCTGTGACTGTGTGTTCTCATGATGAGGCTGTGGACTTCATGGCTGGCTAAATGCTGTGTGTGTGCTGATAAATTATTGTCTCTTGTGTTATGAAATGCGGGGTATCAGTTGACATAGAGTGGTTCTGTGCATACCTATAAATACTATGATGAGACAGTCATTAGTCTTGAATGTGATCTATGAGAATGAGAGGTAGTGTAAACTAATAATACTAATTTTTTTCAGCATTTTTAAAACTTTTTGCTCCATTCACATAATTATGAGGAAATACACGATGCAAATTAAATGCAGTTTACAGAACTGTCAGGGAAGCTAGCAATGTAACAGTTTTCTTTTTTCCTCCTTCTCCCTCAAAAGATGAAGTTATAACTTCACATGGTGCAATTGAACCAGATAAGGATAATGTCCGCCTAGAGCCATATTCTTTGCCACAAGGTTTTATGTGGGACACATTGGATCTTAGCAATGCTGAAGTTGTAAGTAAAACAATTTTTATGTGTATCTAAAATAATTCAAGTTTTTTCTGATTGATATGTGAATAAGTCTTCGGATTTTTTTATGTGTGTTTTCAGCTGAAGGAGTTATACACACTATTAAATGAGAATTACGTAGAAGATGATGATAATATGTTTAGGTTTGATTATTCACCTGAATTTCTTCTGTGGTGAGTAGCAAGTTCCACATTCTGTTCTGGCTGGAGTGCAATGAAGGGTGTTTTTATTACATCTTCTTAGGCAGTAATTTGTAATTATTTCTGTCATCAATTCTAGGGCATTACGTCCTCCGGGCTGGTTACCGCAATGGCACTGTGGGGTTAGAGTGTCTTCTAACAAAAAGCTGGTAGGATTCATAAGTGCCATCCCTGCAAATATTCGTATTTATGACAGGTAAAATGCACCAGTACTTTTGTATTTGTAAAAGAATAATGCTACAAAACAAACGTTAGACTGGCATCCATTGCTCTAGAGGACTTAAAAGAGAGAACAAGGTGAAGAGCACCAATATTTATTTAAGGAATTTTCTTAGTGATGGATGATACAAATAATGCCGTACAGTTTTCTGACCCTGCTGAAAAGCATTTATAGTTGTTCAGCTGGACTTTTTGGCCAAGTCTTCATAACTGACAGACATGAAGCATTGTGACACCACATAGCATTGCTTGGATGCTATGCTGCATCTTAAAGCAGGCAGTTAAGTCTTGATGGAGCTCTGGTAAAGGACTGCTGCCAACCCCTTAGAGATAGATAGCTTGCATATTGCACAGTTTGTCATTGCAGTCACAGTGTCATAGATTGTTGTTCGTTGCAGTAATACTTTGTCACAGGCAAGTTTATTTTACTTCAAATTCTTCTGTAACAGTATGGGAAACTGTAATTATAAAAATGGAAACAGGCAATGTGGAACTCTCTTTAATTTTTCCACTACCTACTGTGTTTTTAGTGTGAAGAAAATGGTAGAAATCAATTTTCTGTGTGTCCATAAGAAGCTGAGATCTAAACGGGTGGCACCTGTACTGATTCGGGAAATAACCAGAAGAGTAAACTTGGAAGGAATTTTTCAGGCTGTTTACACTGCTGGAGTGGTACTTCCCAAACCTGTGGCCACTTGCAGGTAACCTAGGTGATGGTCTTAATAATATTGGTTCCTATAACAGTTATTTTTAAGAAAATTTAATGTAGTTCTCTAAAAAGAGTAAAAGCATAAAATTCAAAGGTAGTAAATGTTGTGACCTTGACTAACCTGAAGGCCTGAGTGTTTGTCAGTGTTGATTTTTTTGGTGTTGGGTTTTTTTTTCCCCCCTTCCCTCCCAGTGCCTTGGATAAAACAGCTTCTCAGAATAAAATTTAATTTGTGGTTTATTTAGGGTACTTTAAATAGACTAACAGATGTTTCTGTTGACCTTCTGGTGGCAGCCATGCTAGCAAAGACAACATTGTATACCTGTCTTTTTCCAGTGGCCTGTGTCCCTGCTGGGACACTTCCCTGTTAACCTGGTTGTTTGCCAGAGACGGCAGAGCATTTCTAGAAATGGTCATTGTATGATTTGCTTTTTTTGAAATACTTTAATCTTTCCTGGAGAAAGGAGAATTGTATTGGCATTTGATAAATACAGGAACACTACCATGTGGGAAGAGTTACAGTCAAATATAATTTCATTTGCTTGGAGCAGATTTTATTTCTGCTTGGAAAAGTTCAGTTCCTGCACTTCTAGTCTGGCCGTTTAGACTTCTGGAGGACAGAGTACCTTTTGATTTGAAATTGTTTTGTACCTATCAACACCAAAGATCCTGTAAGTTTCTGTAAGAAATGATGAGGGGGACAAAAAGTCATGCTGTCTTAGAATAACCAGAGATGCTCTGTTGCACAATGACCTCCCAGGAAAGGGAGAGCTTCTTCAAAAAAAATGCTTAGGCATGAGCAGAGGGTCCTGTCTGCACAAGAAAATAAAAGTTACTATGTATGTATGGTTTTTCAGGGCTGTGACAAATGTTTAGCCCTGTGCTTATTTATTCTGTATCAAAAAGCATTTTCTTAGATTGAGAATACTGTAATAGCAGGCTTGTTTAAAACCTATTGCTTGGATATAGCTTTATTTTTTTTTTTTAAATCAGCCTTTTTATAGATGTAGTACAGGCTTGCTTAGAAATAAATTTGGAGAGTAGAAAAGGAGCAAGCAAGAAAGCAGGGCAATGGATGCAAGTGACACTGACACTTAAAATATTATTTAAATTCATTATTGGGTTGTATTTCCAGGTATTGGCATCGATCACTAAATCCCAGAAAATTGGTGGAGGTGAAATTTTCACATTTGAGTAGAAACATGACTCTACAAAGAACAATGAAGCTCTACAGACTCCCTGATGTAAGCAGTATGACTTCTAGAGAATCCCCACAGTTATTGTGAGGCCCAAAATAACCTTCCATCTGTCTCTGACAGCACAGGCTTTTCTGTGCAAAGGCAGTGCGTGCAGGACATAAAAAAAAAAAAATAATCTCTGGTTGATGAAAAAGACTTTAAGGGCTGTACTAAACAGAAGAGACTGTTGCTGGAAATCTGGATCTCTGTGGAGAAAATACAAATTTTGACCTAAAATCCTTAAACAAAGGAAAAAAAACCCAGAAAGCTTGACTTCACAAACATATGGGATTGAGTTGAAGATGCATAAAACTATTCTCGGTATGTTTAATCTGATAAGAGATTACTGCAACAGAAAATCAACAGTTCATGTCTTAAAATTTTCAGAGAAGTCCATCAGCAACCTGTCTGAATACAATCGTATTGTTGATTCCACTTAAATTCACTTTTTTTTCTGTACTGTCAGAGAGGGTTGTTCTTCTGCATTGAGCAGGCTCAGTAAAAGCCACTTCAGTATGTTGTGCACTGTTAGTTTGCATGGCCTAATAAAAAACAAGTTTTCTGGCATAGCTAGGTTAGTTAAAGGCGTTTTTAAAATCATGTATGCAGCTAATAGTTAAGCTTGCAAAAAGCCTTAGGGTGCATTTCCATGACAAGACAAGTCACTGTAAATACTACGTACTGTTAAAAAATCTCATTGCTGTAATCAATAGCTGCTAGAACTTAGTCTGAGCTTTATGACTGAAAGCAATTTATTTGCTTGTAAAAGCTACTTTTTTTTTGAAGGGATTGCAGAGTATCCCTTACCTGTACCTTACCAGTAAACCTCTCTTCATTTAAGCAAGCTTTTCCTTTTGGTTAAAAACAACACTTTTTTCCTCACTCCCAGTACTTTAGAATCAGATGTATCTGATTTTGGAGAATTGTGTGTGTTGCTTTATTTAACTTGACGCTGCAGATTCTCTTACTGCTCAGCTATTTGAGCAGTAGGCTGAGCAGCCCTTGGAACAGAGCACATGCCATGCCTTGATCCGTGCTCCTGCTGCTGTGGGAGAGCCTCGTTTCCTGCTCTGCCTGGTGCCACCTGTGCCTGCACACGCAGCTTCTCCCTCGCGTGCGGGGCGGCAGTTTGCAGAGCTTAAGAATTAATAACCAAATTAATTGGGTTTTAATCTCGGACGGCTAAATATAGCTTCCATCAGATCTTGAAGACATTTTTAACAGTCTGAAGAGTGCAATATACAATTTCAAGTGTGGCAGTTCCAGGAACGTTGCTTATGGAAACAAGTCACGAAGTGAATAGTTTAAAGAATAAGGATCTTACTTGTAGTACCAAAGGTGCAATTACAGAGAGTCGTTAGAAAGAGCAGTTGTATCTGGATCATTTTCCTTTATCATAAAACCCAGTTTCAACCCAGAGAAGCAAATTATGCAAAATAAGTAATATATCATATCTCATCCCTAGAATATAGCAAAGGCAAGCATACAGTGTACATGAAATGCAAATAGAAAATAAGTGCTTTCAAAATCAGCTTTTAAAACCAAGTGATGTAGGAGTCCATATGCCTCAGGATTTTTGTTATTTTCAGGTTGGATTTGGGAGCTTCTCAGTGGAAAATAAAGATTTAATCTTTGTTCTGATGTTTTTTTTATTTAAATCTTGTGCCTTGGGTTTATTTGGAGGCCTTTTGGTTTTTTTCCTGAGAAAGGGATTAAGTGCTCTTGGGGCTCTTTTTCCTCAGTTTCTGGGTGTTATAAACACTACTGTCAAACAAATTTGTCCCTTCAGGCCATGCTGTCCTGTCCCTCAGCACCAAACATTGTTTCTTGCATCTTAACCTCTTTTCTTAGTGTCCTTGGAGTATCACTGCCACTAGGAGCTCATCTCCCTTTAAGAGAATTAATCACGCCTAATCACTTGAACAGCCTGAATTAAAAAGGTTTTCAGGTGTAATAAATACTGTAATTAATAAATATCACCCTCCCTGAAGGCTGTGCATGTACCTTATAGATACAAACAATACAACTTGGTTGTTTTTTTTTCCTAAGTGTTTAATCTCTTGAGCAAGGACTTTTCTGGAAGAAGTTAAATTTGTCTGTGTTTAGAGTCAGGACAGGAGTATGTTTGTTGTCTTTTCCTGACCAGCTGAGATCCTGACACTGGACAGTCACATGATTACATGCCCAGTCCAAGAGAGAAACAATTTTAGCACAGTTCTGTACACTTTCCCTCACCTCTCGACTGCAAATAGTCACTTACTGATGGCCATTCTTAGCATTACTGGGGGGATAAAGATCTTCCAGCCCAGCTACTTTTCCTCCATCCTTCCTGTATATCAAGTGGAATAAGAGCATTTGAAAACACAGATGATGTGCTGTTGTGGAGTTAAACCATAGTCCCAGGCTGCCTAGAAAAAGAGGAAGACTGAAATGTAATGCACAGGTCAGAGCTGTGGCAAAATGTGCCTTGATTTCTCAGCTGGCTGCTGGCTCCCAAAGCACGTGAATAAACACCTCCCCCAGAATAATGCCCTTTGGGCAAAGCATAATCAGCTACACTAATTTCAGCCTTCCAGTAATCAAGTCTCTACCTGGCTGCTCTTGCAATCGACTTAGCTATGATTAATGTGGTACGTGCCCATGTATGTAGCTCAGACAGATGAGGCAGGATAAATGAGCACAGAAGAGAGCAAGCCTTAGCCTCCCCAAAAGGAAATACCCAGGAAGGCTGGCAAAAGATGGGAAGAAAACTTTAAACAATAATTGCATAGTACTAGAAAATTTTTTTTTCCTTTTCTGATGTTTAAAGTCAGAAAAATAAGTTTCTTTTTTAAAATAGGTTTTTAATTTCAGGCAGCTGTAAGTTATGAGAAGCTTTCTTGTTAACAGAGTAGCAGTTGTGCCTGTATAGAAGGTTGTTAGCAAGGAGGTTTACAAGTGCTAAAGATAGGTAGAATCCTTTTTGTTAAATAATTTCTAATTGAACTTAATCAGCTGACATTGATGTATCGCTTGACTGTAATTTCTGTAAGTTTGAATTGCATGTGTTCTTGTCTTGAGATGACTTCTGATATGCAAGTTTCTTTGTTTTGTTTCTGTGTCTGGGCCCTGGACCCCAGGTAGTTTAGAAGAAGATATGAAATAGATTGACCTAAAAAAAACCCCCAAAAACTAACTGCACAAAGTGTAGACAGATGGTGATGGTATGCCTTTCTCCAGAGAAATGAAGTTGTTTCAATAATGAAATAAAAAGATTGAAGTGCCCCAGACTGTCTCAATAATTAGAAGAGAGAGAATTCTGATTGAAAGCCGTTTGTAAAATAGCATAATGAATTAGGTGGCTGGGATAAAGTAGGCTAATAATGAATGCATTATAGCAAGTAGAGTGACTCTGCAACCTACTTTCAGCCTTTGCTGTGTTTGCAGTTTTCCTTTCAACATCTTAACATTTATTTTTCTTGTTTTACACTAAGGCCACAAAAACTTCAGGTTTGAGACCAATGGAACAAAAGGATACTAAAGCAGTAAAAGAATTAATCAATACTTACTTGAAACAGTTTAATCTCGCTCCTGTGATGGATGAAGAAGAGGTGGCCCACTGGTTCCTGCCTCAGGATCATATTATTGACACTTACGTGGTAGAGGTAAAGTATGCACTAACATATATGAAAGTGTGTGTGAGAGTGCCACTGACAGTAGTTCATATCAGCATCAAGTTTTTGAAATGCAGGCAGTATGAAATATGTGTGTTATAGGTAGAATTTGATACCGTGAGTACAAGCTTTGTTCTTTGTATTACATTCTGTTAATAAGAAAATGTTTTGCTGTGATAAACTGAGGTGCTCTCAGAGCAGATTATCTTAAAGAAGAATTCTGAAATATCAAAATATCACTATCTTGACAAGAACACTAAGTATTTTAAGGTCAACTTTTCCACCTGGATTTCTTTATTCATTTTTACAGAGATTTTTTTTTTTACAGATTCTTTTTTCTAGAAAAAAAAAAAAATGGTGCCGTGACTGAGACAAGGATTTGGTTTGCATTGACTATCATTCTCCCAGGTGTACATGTTTCTGACATACACCATTACAAAATTCTTCTTTAGAAAAGCTAATTTTAGAGGCACCTGCTGGGAGAATTATGCTTTTTAATGGTTTGCTTCAGGGAAGTTCACTTCCAGTAAAAGAATGTGTGTGTATATATGTGTATGAATTTGCACATATATATNAGTTGGTCATAATGGTTCTTTCAAAATAAGGAGTGCAGGAATAGATTAGCATTTGGATTGGAAATCTCCCAGACATGTTTGGAATAGGTGCACTAAAGCTAGTAGAAAGATAAACCTTTCCTTTTGAGCCTGTACAAAATCAGTTGTAGACAGCATCTTTAGACAGTGTATCACTTTGCTTAAAGTGAGATTGTTGTTTTAAAATGACCAGCACTAACATGGCTAAACCTTCTTCTCATAGAAGCCCTAGGTTGTGAAGCTCAGCTTTCCCACACTGTAACCTGAATTTGTGCAGGAACCTCAGCTGAATTAGGAAACCTAGGGCTGCTGGAGATGAGTGGTCCTGCCCATCAGTTTTTATTATCCCAAGCTTAGCTTTCTGCTTACTTTGTAGTGAGTCCAGTGCTCACTGAACTTTTCCATGGTCTAATTTATAGTCTCATCTTCTTTCTCCACTCGCTCTTCTCCCTGCCCTCTGCCCTCCTCCCTGAGTTGGTTTTTGGCTTGCTTTGTGAGTTGAAGCCTACAGGAGCGTTCACAAGCACCAGGAACAGCATGAATGTGACCTTAACAGTGCCGTATTATCTAAACAGCACAGTCTTCACTTACTTGTTTTATGCTGTCTCTTGGACTAGTTTTTTTACTATACAAAATGTAGGTTTGTTAGTGCTTAAAATCTTTTTAAGACCTATGTGACCTGGAGAAACTACTGTCAGACTTTTAAGTCATTTTTGTAATGTGCAGATCTAAAACCTTAAAATACTCTGTATAATTTATGAGTTAATATTTTCATCATCCTTACTGAATTTAGTGAGTGACTCAATAACTTTTCTGTTCCTTGTAGTTAGTATTACTCTACTACAGAATCTGTACCTGGTCTAAGACAAAAGCTTTTTTGCATGTGGTATGTTCAACTGTTTTACTTTTTACTGTAGAAGTACTATTAATTTAAGGAGCCATGTGAGGTCATTTTATTTAGGTCATAATTAGTGGTTACTAGTCATTCAAAAATAAAGCAAACAAGCAAGAAGAAGTATTTGTGTGTCTCCTTTGCTTTCTATTCTCGGAGATACTCTGGGGAGTTTTTTGTGCTCAGCATGTTAGTTATAACCCATGTAATGATTATTTCATAACCCATGTAGTAATTACTTCCTGTTTCCTACTAAACCACACTCTTAAAGATGGTCAAGCTTCCTTAGACATGTGAAATTCAGAAGTTTTACAGAGTATACTTTAGATTTCTGTATAAACATCTTTTTTGATGACTTTTTGATGGTTTTATTAGAATTTCAATGTGATTTAGCACTGTTGTCCAACAAACAGGCTTATTGATTGATTGATGTGTAAATATGCTTTGTATACCTGCACAGTATATTTTTTTTCTCTACTTTTAGAGAGATAAGAAAATTATTCTTTGATGTGGATGTCATCAGATTTTTAAATATTTTTTAATATTTTATTAAAAATACATTCAGTCAGAAAAAAACTTCCAGTAGAAGTGCACTTCGTTAGCATTGTGTGTAGCAAACTACTGCTTTGACAATTGTTTGTCAAAATGTTAGTGGTATAATAGACTAGAAAAAATCTAAATGTTTGTTTCCTCAAATCTTAGCTAAGACTAGCTGTTATACCATAGTACTTACAGTGCACAAATCTTGCTGCATTTATTACTTTCTGTAGAACTGTCACATTAGCCTAGCCAGTAACTGATTAATTATTAATGGACTGTTTTGGTTTGTTTTTTTTATAGGGTTCAAACGGTATTTTAACAGACTTCCTCAGTTTCTACACATTACCTTCAACAGTGATGCATCATCCTGTTCATAAAAGCCTCAAAGCTGCCTATTCCTTTTACAATATTCATACAGAGACCCCCCTGTTGGACTTAATGAATGATGCACTCATTATAGCTAAATTGGTAAGTTGTAGGTTGGGTTCTTTCTGCTTCATTCACAAAAGTATTCTTAGGAGTAGTGGCAAGGTAAGAACTGGAGTAATTTATCCATGCCAGTGCATTCCATTTTACTGTTTACAGCACAGAGTGCAGTTGATGAGACATGTACAATATATATATCAAAATAGAAATCAGTTTGTTTGTTTTTCCTTTTTACATCGAGTGATGCTGGGGAATGACAAATGAATAAAGTATTTGCAATAGCTTGAACTTTGGAAACACCCAAGAGCACACTGATGACCATAGTCACTAAGTATCAGAAGAATGAAAAGTATCACTAAAATAATTTTCCTTAGAAATGAATTAATAATTCATTCATCCTGTCAAATATGGTTTGCTTTATTAAATTAATTTTTATTCCTAAAAAATGTAGACATTTATTTATTTGAGCTTTATCATTTTATCACTGCTATGTGTAAAGCTCCATAGATGATGTCATGGTGTAGCTTTTAAGCATACCCTACGGTATGGAATTATACTGATAGATACTTGGTTGAATGGAAGGGAAAAGACTATAAATGAAGTTCTTAAACAGAAGAATTTTGAGGGCTTAGTGCTGTCTAATGGAAAGCTATTGCACAGCTCTTAGTGACTGGGGTTTCATGGGAGTCCAGTGCTAACACCAATGGCACATGCCAGCACTCTGAATGGAGTTGCACAGACCTGTTTGCCCTGGGTGGTTCAAAGCACTGCACAGGCTTCATCCAGTCCATAGCACCCACTCCCAGCAGGCTGCAGAGCACGGGCATGTTCTCTGCTCCTCATTCCCTTTGAGGTGCTGCTGCTGCCACACTGCTGGTGCTGTTACAGCCTCCTGGGGAGAGTTCAGAGCTGCCTGCACGTGCCACAGGGATTTCTTTGTTGGTTCTGGATGAAACCAGTGATGGTCTGCAAAGGCTGTATCCCTTCAGACTTCAGGCTGCATGAAAGCAGCTACACAATCTTCAACCTGTCTGTCCCAGCCGTGTTCGTGCAGCACTGCAGCTGAGCTGCCATCTGGGAGAGAAACTGCTTGCTGAGGCTTGTTAACCTAGAAGCAGTTCAGTAACTATTTGTCAGGGAAAACTCCTGGATAGTTCCAGGGAGTACCGTTATTCAGGCTCCAGAATGATCCAAAAGGAAGTTCAGACTTTGAGAAGCTAGTATAATTTTCAGGAGTGGCTAAAAATACTGGTAATTGTTCTTAAAATCAAGGTGGGAAAAGGTTGGTGTAGGTTAGAAGAGTGGCACGGGGAGCTGTGTGTCTGGGCATTCTCTAGGCCGTGGGAGGGACGGGTGAGGAGGCAGTTCCATGGTCTGACCACAAGGCTTTGCACCTTCCCCTGCATGCGTTTCTCTCTCAGCGTGGCATGCAGCTCTTTCCTTTTGAGTGGATCATCCTATATCCCTTACAGTACTGGGATTTAGACACCTGTGGATTTCTTAAGTACCTGCTGGGCCTGTAATGCATCATTAGATGCCTAATTATAGTTGCAGATCTGGCAGTTGAGAGTTACGTGAGGAGAGGTAGGGCAAGGGAAGAGAGATGATAAACGCAGTCCTATTTACAGCCTTTTGTTTAGAAACATACTGAGTCTGGCTGGGATGGAGTTAACTTTGTTCCTAGCAGCCCATATGGTGCTGCACTTTGTCACTGAAGCAGGGCTGATAACACACCAGTGTTTTGGTTGTTGCTGAACAGTGCTTGCACAGCTTCAGGGCTTTCTCTTTCCCCTGCAGTGAGGAGGCTGAGGGTGGGCAAGAAGTTGGGAAGGGACGTAGCCAGGACAGGTGACCCCAGCTGACCAAAGGGCTATTCCACACCATGTGATATTCTGCTCCACAATAAAGGCTGAAGGAAAGGAGGAGGAAGGGAGGATGCTTCCAGTGATAGCATTTATATTCCCAAATGATTATTATGCATGCTGAGATCTTGCTTCCCGGGAAGTGGTTTGACATCTGTCTGGCAGCAGGAAGTAGTGAATGAATTCTTTTTGCTTCCCTTGTGCCTTCAGCTTTTGCTTTCTCTATTAAACTGTCATTATTTCAATTCACAAGACATCTTGCCTTCCTTCCATTTTCTCCCCATTCTGTGGGAGAGGCGTAAACCAGAGGCTGTGTGGGTGTTTGGTTCTTGTCTTGGGACAGCCCCGCCACAGCCTCCTTTCTGTGTTTTAACTCCAAAGCATGGGTTTTGGAGGTAAATATTCAGCTCAGCAAATTGTTTTTAGGGTTTTCATGACAGCCAGTGTTTATTGTAATCTTAATATCACACTATATAAAATTAGTTTAGAATTAGTTTGGCAGTTACAGGACAAAACACCTGACTTTCAAAGTAAAACCCAAAATTTGGAGTTACTAACTTAGGTTCTATGTATTCTGCACAGAGTGAGATTTTGCATCAGGATAATCCCTCTAAAACCCTGCATGTTTTTTATTGTTGAAGCTGACACTAAGTTTCTGGATCTAGAACACAGGGAAGAAATTCTCTTCTGAGTCTGCTTCAGTGGTCTGTCAGAGGTGTGGAGGAAGTACCTTTAAACAGAAATCTTTTTATCCCTATCAAAAGATACTAACCTGAAACTAATCTGCTGAGCTTTAGATACTGAATTAAAACTACATCTGTAGAGTTTTGTTTGAGTTTTGAATGTTTAATTGCACAGCATAATGTGCTTGTATCTAGAGTGTGTCTTTATTCTCCCCCACTTCCTTTCCTGACTTCCGAGACTGCTGTTACTGTTACTTACTAATTTGGAATATTTCAAAATTTACTTTCAATGCCAAATGTCACCTCATTTGTCTTATTTCTGCATGCTTTTCACAGCACATTTAACTTAGCACAGTGTCATCTGCACACAGAATGATCTTTGTGCAAGGTAGCGGGAAGCCTTACTAAACTCATTCTGTGCTTTGTGACTTTCTTTTAGATAGTCCTTTTTCTTCAAACCCCTAGTTTCCTAATATGGGATGCTTATTTAAAAGGAAAAAAATTCTGATTTTTTTACTAAGTAAAGAATGTTCCTTACCCCTACTTCTTATGCTTAAGTAGTTGAGCATTATTGTTTTTTACCTTTCGTCTTAGAAGTGTATTATACCCTGCTAGTGCACTACCTTTGTGCTGTTAAGACTGCAGGAGCTTAGGTCAGGCTCCCTTGTAGTCAATTGCAGATAAACTAACTTTTATATCCACACCCCCAAGCAAATTCAGCCCTCCATGCGTGATGATTATTGCTGCAGTGGCCTAACTGATCTGGGGTTTGTGTTGCTTGTTAACAGTTCCCAGTGAGGAGTTAGGATTAGAGTATGTGTTGATGCAGAAAAAAATTCCTGAGACTGATTTGGCTGTGTGGCTCTTCTGAGACGAAAAATGTCTCTTTGAGTGGTGAATTGGGGAGGTTTATAAAAAGAACAGTTGGTAGAGGATGCATAAGTAGGGGAGGGAGAATCACATGAAAATGATTTCTAAAGAGAATAGCATTTCAGAAATGAACTAAGTCACAAAAATATGTTTATCATTAACAGAATGATAAATTGCTGAAAAACCACAGTAAGCTGTACTTATGCAGCTTCAGCTAGAATAGGCCATATGTATCAAAACACTGTGTGTGACTGCAAAAAATGCATATCTGTAAGGATAAAATAATGCAAAATGCTTTAGGGACTCTTCAGACATTAGGCTCTGAAAATGGCTTTAAAATTCATGCCCTTTTGGAGCTAATCTTCAAGCAAAGTTGTGCATTATACTTTAGGTTTTATTGGGAAAATGTATTCCTTTGTGTATCTAATTAAAAGGCAAGATTTATTCCACTGTATTTTTTCCCTTTTAATTAACCTAAGTCGCTTGGATACCGTATGCCACTCTGTAAAGTATTATTTGTGTGTCATTTGAAAATTTCAAAAGTAAAATTTTAAAAATGTCTTGCTGTTGCCAGAAAGGATTTGATGTGTTCAATGCACTAGACTTAATGGAAAACAAAACATTCCTGGAAAAACTCAAGTTTGGGATTGGAGATGGAAATTTGCAGTATTACTTGTACAACTGGAGATGTCCAGGCATGGAATCTGAAAAGGTAAGGGAGAAAAACGAGTTCCTGATTTCCATTAGATATAATGGTACATTAATCTACACTGGCCAAAAATGGACAGAAGTTTTAAAAATAAAGTAATTGGCCCTGTTTATGATCCGTAATTGAGATGGAGAAGACTATTGATGTTTATATTTACTGCTGTACTTGAACTAAAATACTGTATTTTTCTTCTTCCTTTAGGTCGGTCTTGTATTACAATGAGAACGCTTATGTTTCTAGAACTCTTGAGGTCATCGTTTGAGTTAATTTGATCTCTGTAACTCTTGAAATGGTGTAGTTCAAGAGGAGTAAAAGCACAACGTCAGTGATACTGAAATAGTCCATTAAATCTGATCAATGAAGACATCCACACGTGACCAAATTTATGCATTTTCAGATAGATCAGACTGTCCATGAAACTCTTCTATTGTCCATGAAAAGAATAAAGAGCACATTCATTTAAGTTTCAAAGCTTAGCTTGCACCTGGATGAGAAGAAGGTATTTTTTCCACTCTGTAGAAAAGACTGTTTTGTACAAACTGAATTTCAGTGGTGGATTAGGGTACAAAAATATTTGCTATTATGTGGATGAACTGCTGCATTTCTATTTATTAAGTGGTGATGTATGTATGTCAGTGTAACAGAATGAAGGATACAAACTGGAGTATCTTTGCTTATTTACTTAACGTGGATATCATCATTTGGGCGAAAATCACAAAGTACGATGCGTTTGTAGCTCTATGAAAGTCCTGGATGTTTTTGTAACTGGAGCAGTATGACAATGTACTGGTTTAACTAGTGCATTTGTTTCTCCATAAGCAACGCTGCCAAATCAATAAAAAAATACAGATTTGTACTTTGATCTTCAATAGATCAGTGGATTGATTTAACAGTATCGCACTGTTCAGTGCAGGTGTTATCTATGTTGCCAGAATGATAATACATTACTGTACTTAATTTACAGTTGTGGCACAATACCTTAGTTTTTCCTCAGTAGAATAACATCAGCCTGTGTGTAAAACTAAGAATTTTAGTAGTGCTATCAGGATATTTATAGTTTGAATGTTTTCAACGCTTCTGCGAAATTGCACATATTCCTTTGTCTACTTTGATTTCCTATGAAGTCTGTAATTCTAATGAAAAGTACCTTGTGTAAATATGTATTCATAAATTGTTCCTGGTAGTGTTTTTATCCTGACTTTGGAACAAGAAGTTTTGCTATATATGTGGCTGGTAAGCAGAAGAGAAATGCTCTGCCCTCAGTCCTTGGAAGTCTCTGTACTGCACTTCCTGAAATGTAGGTGGGCTGATCTTTGTTTTTGGGTGGAGCTGTTTTAATTCCCTCATGAATGCTCAGCAACGGGAGTGGCTTCTGAAGCACTTTATATGCATTCCAGCATAATGTCATAGCTAGAGATGACAGCAGTTCTTTCAGCTCATGGATGCTGCAGTCGTGAGCACTGAGAAAATCTGTGTTAAGAAACTGTTCTAGCTGAAAGTGCCAAATTGTGGTAGTGAAGCCTCTGTGCTGTGAGCATCTTTTGAATGTGACTTGAATATCTCATGAAATGCAAATGTCTAACTTTCCTTTTAAACATGCCTGTAATTCTGACAGCAGATTTTGCTGAAAGTTTAATTCTGTACATGAAGATAAATTTGTATGTTCTTCTCATAACTGTTAGCCCTACCCACCACCTTGTAGCAGTGGGGTTTTTCTTTCTTCCTGCTCCTTTTCCACTGTGTGAATGGTTTGTGGTTTGGTTTCATTTTCTTGTTGAATTGTGGTGAGAGGATTCTGCCCTAGAAACAGTGATAAATACTTTCCCATACTGCATTATAGATGATTAAAGCATTCGACCTCCTTCAAACAAAGGAAGGGACTGAACGTGGTTTGTTTGACCCCTGGTTGTGCACCAGCTCGGGAACTCATGAATTTAAAAGGACTTCAGAGGAGATCTAATGGTGCACTTGGGCTTTACATCTCTGGCCATTCTTGATACCTCTCTGCTAGGAGCAGCCAAAACAGGTGGTGCAGAGACAGCTTGGACTCTGTGTGAGGCCTGAGCAGAATTAAGTGCCTGAAAATGTAATTGATGGTAGTGATACCTGAGGTAAAAAGAAGGATTTAATCTTGACCCCATCAAAGACTTCAGTTTTTAACTCCTAGAAGGCAAGAAGGTGCCTCATTGGCAGAGCATTCTCATGCAGCGCTCTGGGTTGAGGTTCACCAAGAAGCTCAGTGTGTTCTGCTTCAGCTCTTCAAGGCAGAGTCTCTGCAGTCCTCACTCAGGGCTGCCTGTGGTGAAGTGGGACAGCAGGGCATAGTTCTGTCCTCATGGCTAAGATACTTCCTTGCTGACACAGCCCAGGTGAAGGATACGTTCATGTTCTCTGCCTTACTTCCCCTCAAAAAGATGCAAGTGGAAGAAGTGTTAGGCAGAGATTTATTTTCTTCTCCAAAATTAGAAGGCAGATCTTCCCAAGTATTGTCCTGTACCGAGGCCATGGTGGGACCACGTATGTCCAGGTAGAAGACAGACTTGAATGTGGGTTTCCTGAAGCCTGGCTTCTGCCTAAATCTTCAGGTTAGGGCACATGAATGAAGGAGCATGGCCAGTCTTGTATTCTCTTCTAGTAAAATAGTGCCATTTACTTCTGAATCCAAGGGAAAAACTTCTGTCCTGTCTGGCTCACTCTGTGTTCACCAAGCGGCTGGAGGGCAGAGACATGCTCCTGTAGAAGCTGTGCAGCACTGTAACTGAGAGAAAAAATTTATCAGCCAGAGCATGAGGGAAGCAGGCATCTAAGCCCAAGTGTTGGGGCAGCTCTTGGAGTGTTCTGGTCATGGACTTGTGTGTGTTACCCATGGCCTCTTCTGTCCTTGCTGAGTGCTCTCCACCTGTAGAGTTTTGCAGAAGTATCATAGCATCAAGAGGATTTCAATTTTGAAGATGTCCCAGCCTGCACCCACATAATAAGACAGTTACTCAGGAGGTGAAAACTGTGGCAACTCACTTTGACTTCCTAAGCAGGTACTAAACAAAAGGTGAATATCTGTGTGGGGCCACTGTCAGGAGCTCAGTAGGAGGGGGACCCTTCTCTTGGTTCCAAGGTTGAACCTGTGTGCATTAGTCCTACTATGAAGGTAAGACTCTTCAGGACCTAATAGGTCTTCGAAAAGCATTGGAAAATATAAAGCTTGCTCTACCACCTTTCCCACCTGGCTTTAATCTGTTCTTTCCCAAAGTAACTTCCTATCTGTAGAGGGAACCCAAATCCCTGAAGATGGAGATACACCTGGGCAGGCAGTGAAGTGCTTGAATGATTGCTGTGCTTATGTTCTTTACCAAAGCTAATCCTTGTGCTCTGTGTCAATGCTACGACTCTTATGCTATGATTAGCCAGCCTGGTAATGAAACACACTAGTGCTAGCATGCCTTCAAATTTTATGCACCCAGAAAGACAGAAAAAAGGGTATGTATAAAGGACTATGAAGCAAGGCAAAGAAATCTCACCTCTTCTTGCACCCTCAGACACAGACAAAAATTGTAGCATTAAATGCTTTGTTTAAACTTCAAGGAGCATCATGACTACACAATCACTGCTCGTTGCTACTCTCTGCCTTCATAGTTGGTATCATGAACTAAAGTAATTCCTAAATGAATTCAAAATACAGATGAGCTCTTGGATAGCAGTGGAAGTCTGGATAAACAAATCTCTGAAAAATATGTGTAAATTTTACCTTTTAAGGAACAACAAAAGTTACTCAGTTAATGTATTTTATGCTTTCTTCTACAAGTAAATTCCTAGGCTGCTGATTGCCTGAATTGCAGTGCTATTTCCCTTCCTTCCTACAACCCAACTCCCTCATTAGGAAATTGTTCATAGTCCCAAATATAATTAAAGGAAACTCAGAAATTACATTATCTGTTTTCAGTCTTGCAGCAGTTATAGTTCTCATCTACCTTATAGTATATGGCTTATGTCAATTTCCTGGGAAATAATTTTAGACTTCATTTAGAGATCTAATGGAGTTTAGGTTTACATTTTCTCACAGGATATGTGTTAACAGTTTGCATATGGAAGTTTGGGGTTTTGGGTTTTTTTTAATACTGCAGCAGTAGCAATTTGGTTTTGTATTTGGAAATAGCCTTTCCTTCAGCATACCATTCACCATGTATCAGGTGGAACCCAAGTCTGCATACATTTGTGACCAAAACAAGTTGTTCAGCAGAACAAACTATAATAGAATTCAAAAGGGAAGTACGCCTGTGCTATTTACTTGAACCCAGCTTTAAAAGACTTATACTGGCATGGACCTTTGTTTAAATAAACTTTCACTTTTGGTATTTATTTGTTTGAGTAATTATACTTAAATCTCTTTTGCTCTAAAGCATGTTCATCTGTGTGAAAATACAAAGTTCCTTTAATGCTTTGTATTAATTCCAAAGAAATATAAATTATGTTTTAAAATTACTTTGGCATGTTCGGTACTGGCTTTAACTCTGATCTCCAGCTGCAAATGAAAATACTTACCCCCAGTAAAGACTAACACTCAAGTCTCAGCAATATTCTTTATTAAAGCTGAAAGTACCTCAGCTGAACGCAACATAAAGTTCACCTTGTATTCAAGAGCTTTACACTGTAAAGCCCAAAAGAATCGTTCAGTTAGAACTGTACTCCATCCTGCATTTAAAGAAGCTGTTTAATAGAACGAAACTAAAATCAGTTATGCTGAAAAAGCCTTTTTCTTTTTGCGAGGCGGTTTCTTTATCTTATTGGGATTTGGGACAAGTTTCTTGATTTTCAAAGGCTGCAAAATTACATCTGAAAGATCAGGCCAATTGCTTTCCGTATGCTTCCGCTTCTGACTCGTGACCTTATCCCCCAGCACCTCCGCGAGCTCTTCGGGCTCCAGACTTCCCGAAGAATCGGTATCTGCGGAAGCCATGGATTCTTCAGTTCTGTACTGAAACCAGGGCACTTCCAAAGCCGGTATCCTTGGAATTATTGCTGCTATTGCTTCAGTGAATTTGTCGGACTGCTTTTTGAAGCCGAGCGCTAAAATGGACGTCAAGCCGAGGAGGGGCGCGACGGTCTCGCTGAGCCGTGGCACCTGCCCTGCCGGCGTGGCGCGGCTCGCGCTCAGCTCGATCAGGTGCGACGTGATCATGGCGGGTTTGGCAGACTTGCACACCAGCAAGAGAAGAAGTTCATTTTTTTCCAACGCTTTTGTAACTTCATTAACTCCAATAGCAAGCTGTCTTCTGATGCTTATGTCAGTCCATCCTGGTTTTCGTCGGTGGCTTTCTGCTTCCTCTTTAGGGAGTTCATCGGTGGCAGCATCACTCTTTCTTTCTGCTTGTTTTTTTGTAAGGGAACGTTTTTTCTTTCTTGGACTTTCGATCTTTTTAAGTCCAATATGTTTAATCCTTTCTTCTAAAGTCTCTAGTATAAAATGCATATCTTCTCCATCTATGGGCTTCCACTGGAAAACAAAGGGGTTATCTAGACACATTTTTACAGTGGACTTCTTTGCTTTTCGAAGCGTTGCCGTCCCTTGCGGAATTACAGACATCCTGAGGTGGTTCTGTGTTTTGTCACCCTAAGGAAGAAAGAGGAAGACATTAGTTGAAATATTGTACTGTCTGCTATGGACAATGTTACCAGAAGCTGCTTCTGGGAATGCAGAAGAGAAACAACTGGCACCAATCCTTCACACATCTTCCACAGGGCAGGTGTGGAGCTGGTTTTTTTTAATAAATAAAAAATCCTGGTGGGCAGGACAGTAAGGCTACAGCAGTGACAACAGACCCTTCTAAAGCTGAACAAAAGCAGCTGGAGGTATTACAGATATTTTAAAAAAGCAGAAGCCCAACCAAACAACAACCCATTCCCAGAATCCCAGGTTGAAGGACCACTCCATTTCTACTGTTGCATTGCCTCCTGTGACATGGGAAAGGAAAAAAAAAAGCAAAAACTGAATCACAACATGGAACAAGTTCCTGAATTTATATAGGATTTTTAGAAATCTGTCTTTTCAGTCAGGTATGACAGAAACTTGCAGACTCTAATAATTTAAGCTTTCAGGGAAGGAAGGGAATCCCCTACAGGCCTCCAAAAGTTCAGAAGGGGTCTTTTGTGTCACCTGGACAATGAGAAATACTGAACAGGAGCAGAGAAAGTGTAATTGTTCTTGCTCTGATCAGTCTAGTCCAGGGTAGCAGTGAAGACATGAGGTCAAGCCTGATGACAATCCCTAGTAAACTGCAAAACCCCCATGCTCCTGCTTGGGAACTAGTAATACCTTCACTGTTGCACAGGCAAGCTTACAGAATAAGCACAGCTCAGGTTTCTAATCGGGAGAAACATGACATGGCTCCCTCCTGGCAGGCAGGCAGACAGATTGCATTTATGTACCATGACCATTTAAAGCTGCCACCCAAAAGATACCATTTTGCTAGTCATACTAGTTCTCTGTGTACTGGCAGCGAACCACTCTGATATAAAAAGACAAATGCCATCTCCACCCAAGTGTACTGCCATCAAGCAACATCTATCTGGGCAGATTTTCACTCGGTTGAACTCCTGTCTGGAGGACAGCAGGAGAAAGATGCATATGGTGATTCTGGGGGTGGTCCACAAGCTGGACTGGAAAGGCCAGGAGTTGGATGTGATGATCCTTGTGAATTCTGTCCAAATCAGGATAGTCTATGACGCCACCTTAACAGAGCTGTATCAATGCAATGTGAACTGTTACCCAAAATGAAAGTCAAAACCAGTGAAGGAGTTTTCAGAGAACAATAAAACTGAAAATTCCAAAATAATAAAAAAACATCACGGCACTCTTGGTACTCTCAGAATCATCTCTTAAATACCCTGGGTCGCCTCAGCGATGGTCCATCCAACCCAGTTATCTGCCTCCAACAGTGGAAACTGGAGAAACCACCTGGAGAGGACAGAGCTGGCATTCCCCTCAGCGCCCAAGCACCCAGAATGGTTGCATCTGGGATGTAAGAATAAAGATGTGCCAACTCAACCTATATTAGTCCTTTAGGAGCTATCTTTCATGAAGTTACCTAATCCCTTTTGCTTAAGCATCACAGTGGCAACAATCAAAAAGTGAACACAACTAAAAAAAATGGAAATTACCACAAGAGTTCTTACGTGTGACCAAATCGGAATGGCAGCTTGTGATTGTTTTTTATAAAACGAGCTCTGGGTTATCGCTTTTAAAAGCTTTCAATTAGGGATGCTCTGATAACCTTTGACAAGCAAAACCACCGACAGACGTCCGCACGAGAAAAAAACATGCAACATACTCACAGTTCAAAGATTACGTTTTTCTTTTCAAAACGGGCACTCCTGAGGAAAGCAAGCCTGCAGGGATGAGGAAACAGAGCAACGAGTGACAAAACGAACCCTGAGCTCCTGCACCGGGCGCCGCCGCCACGCTTCCGGCGGAAGGGAGAGCGGCCTCACGCCGCCCGCGTCCACCGCCGCCGGGAGCCGCCTCCGGAGCTCCAGAGCGCTCCTGCAGCCCTGGCAACGGGGAACGCCTCAGC
>VWZN01011332.1:177704-190204 GCA_013396955.1 Regulus satrapa
CGGCTCCGCGGGCGGTCCCGGAGCCCGAGCGCCGCCCGAGCGCAGCGCCAGACGAGCCGCGACCCCGCCGCGAGCAGGAGCGCGGCCCTTCCCTCCCAGCGCCCTCGCAGCATCATGACTCTCCAGGTACGCGCTTCTGCCTCTGCTGAGACACAGACGGGAGGGGGATGCACTGTGCGTCTGTGTAATGGAGGCTGTGGTGTTTCTTCAGCATAAGGATTATTTTTTTATTATTTTTTTTTCTGCAAAACCGAGGTTACCTTGCGGCAAGGGAAATCTGTCTTTGGAGGTTAAATAGTGCGTTATTTTTCACAAGTGGAGGGTGAGAAGCATGCTGGTTAATTTGAACTGTTTCGTAGGTCGTGTAATGTTTTGGAGCCTTACCTGTTCAGAGCTTGCATGAATCGTGTTTCTTCGTGTATCTTCTTCTTCTGCTAGGACTGAGTTAAACGTGGAAAGGCAGGTGTATACTTACGGTTTTAGGATCTAGCTGGTTGCTGGGAGCTATTAAAGGAGGAGGGAAACTTCTAACACTGAGACAGTGTTAACATATGCATTTGGTAGGCGTAAATAATTTTAAAGGAAATTGTATTTTTTCAGGGTCTACGGGTCTTTGGACTGCTACATTTTGATAGCCTTCTGTTTTGGTGGGAGAGCTTCTTTACCTTATCTTTGCTTTCTTATCTTCTGGCTAGAGACAGAGCTTCCTTTTACGTTCTCTCTGATTGTAACTTTAAATAGCTTTTGAGGAAATTACCTTTATTGATGCCTTTTAGCCTCCTACCTTTGTGGGAAACTATGAATACTTCCTTTGTCTTGGCCATGCCCGGATGGATTAAGCTGTTTTTCCTCTTTAGGCTTTCCTATTATCCCTTTCACTTTAAGATTTGCAAGCTCTTCTATCCCTGTCTCATTATGTCTGTCTCTGCTTAGTTAGTGTGCATTTTGCAAAGAGCGAGCAGCATAATGCTCTGACCTAGATGCAGGGAGTGCACTGCCAGCAGCTTAGCGATTTTCTTCTGGGCTGCAATTATGTTGAATAGCACAGAGGTTTCATTGTGCTGTGTTACAGCTAAGAAGAAATCTCTTTCTTCAGTGGGTCAGAATTGCCAAATCCCAAACATAACGCCACCTTTGCTTAATTAATAATCGCTGAAATTATAGTTTGTTTTACTCTGCCTTGAATTCACTCTAGAAAGTAAATTTATTAGCCTGATGATTAAGCAGTGAGCCATGTATCATGATAAGAAAGGACTGAATGCAGTATGATGTGCTGTTCCATAGCTGTATACAGTTACACTTTCACATAAAAAATCAGTGGTTGAAATTTTAAGATCCCATACACATTCTGCATTAGACATTACAGACCTTGTCTGTCCACATTGCTTTGGTTGACAGTTACCAACCATATCCATATGTTTATTGAGTCTAGCTATATGGGAATGAGGACAAATGAATAAAATAATGTTCTCATTAGTGAAGCTGTAAAATATTTATAAGTTTTGCAAACTGGTAAAATATTCTGCTGTTAATGAAGAATTCATTCCAGTTTTTTTCTTTGCAAAAAGGCAGTGTCTGATAATTTGTGCTTTTATCTTTAAGGCACATGTGTATATTTATGTCTGTATATGTTTTATGCTTTCTTTTTGAGGAATTAAAGGGAATGTTTTTGGCACATGGATAAAAGGAAATTATATTTTTACAGGCTGCTCATAAGCATGTTGTGTAAGCAGGCAAATCCTAAGCAATAGTCTGTGCAGAATGATTGGCTAGAGGGGGATAAAGAAAAGTTCAGAAAATTTCATGAAATAGAAAATTTCTATTTCATTTCTGCACCTTTCTTGCTCTGTAAGATACACATTTGCAAATTTTTAAACTATCTTGTGATATTTGCCTATATATGCAAATTGAATAAAATTATAGGAAGATAAGGTTATTAACCTAATGGTTTCCTTATTTTTTTATCTTTTGTCCTGTACAGTTGAACAGGGCTCCTGGTTCGTTCTTACTGTGACGTGGTCATGGTTTTACACCACCCAGCAGATAAGGACCATGCAGTCACTTGCTGCTGCCCCCTTCACCTGCAGTGGGATGGGGTGCAAAATTGGTGGTGGGGAGAAGGGGGAGGAAGCAAAAACTCATGGGCCGAGATAAGAATAGTTTAATAATTTAAAAAATAGTAAAACATAATACTGTGATAGTAGTAATGAGAGAGAGAGAGAGAGAGCCCAAGCCCATCCCTGAGCAGCAATCAGTCCTTGGCCAGCTCCTCCCAGTTTCTGCACTGAGCATGATGTTCTGTGGTGTGGAATATCCCTTTGGCCACTTTGGTCAGCTCTCCCAGATGCGTTCTCCCTTCCCCAGATCCTTGTGCAGCTCCTCACTTCCAGAGCATGATGCACTGAAAAGTCATTGTTGGCTCAGTGCAAGCACTACTCAGCAACAGCCCAATCCTCAGTGTGTTATCAACATGATTCTTTCTCATCCTGCATCCAAAACAGTGCACTGTGCCAGGTACTAGGGAGAAAATCAGCATGCCCCAGACAAAAACTGGACAGAAGTTTAGATTAGAAAACAACTGACAACACGTGAAAGATTTTCACAGATTGGAATGGTCCTTGTGCATAAGTGCTGATAGATGCTCACATGCAATAGTAATTTATTTAAACTTGAAACTGGGGAAACTTACTTACAGTATATTATCTTATATATTATCAGTTTTAAATCTTGCACTTAACAGCATGAATCTTGCTTTTGTTTGCGTGTATGGATAATGGTAAGAGATGTCTGTGGAATCTGATGTATTTGTAATATTTGGATTTCTAATGAAATATTTATTTAAATAAAATTATACCTATTAAAAATTTTTTGAGTGCTAGGTCATCATATTTGTTTTTGTAAGTGCATGCCCATTCTTTTTATGCATCTCTACCAATATTTGAGTAGCATTGAATGTGTACAAGTTTCTTTGAGCCCCTGTTTTTAATTCCTTGCTAAGGTAGTTTGCATTGCTGATTTTGTTTCCTCTCTTTAAATGCTTCTCCACCATAAATGCTGTATTCCTATCTTAACAATACTGTTGTTAGTGCCTAGGAGTTTCTGTGTAATTAGACTTGTCTTGCTACCTTAGTACCAAACCCCCTCGTATCCTAATGCCGCAGTGCCTGGAGCACTGAGCAGCAGCTGGAGTGACTCAGGGGTAGGCTGGGATGTGAATTCAGAGCATGTGAGTTCCTCTGCAATCCCCTGTGCTCGCCTCTTCCCCGAGGTGCAGAGTGGAACAGGCCTGTTTCTGTGGCAGGATAAGGCTGTCAGAAAGAGCCCTCTGAGCAGTCTCACAGGGCTGACTGTGAGCTCAGACTCCTGCTTGTGGCAGTGTGTCTGTCCCCTCCCTGCTAAGGGCACCCATGCTGTGCCTGAGACACAGGGCAAGGTGCTTCTGCCCCAAGCCCCGAATTCTCTCCCTGTGCTGCTGTGACTTCCTGGCCTCAAACATATGGGTTCACCATTCTGGATTTGCTACTGAAAGAAAGAATAGTCTTACTTGCTTATTTACAATGGCCCTCAGCAATGTTTGATGAAAAATTAAAAATCAGTTTAACATCTGAACTCATTGAAGCATTTCAGGTGGTTGTAGCAAATCTAGGTACAGTTGCTGTGCAGAAGGAGACCAAGAGACAATACCACATAAGAAGAAAAATAAAAATATCAAGACTTTCATGAAAGCAAATATTTTAAATAAATAAATAAAAAGGCTGAGAAGGGATGCTGTAAGGCTTTTCACCATTATTGATTCAGCTTTTATATGTAGTCTAGAGCACACAATTTTGGTTTCTCTAAATTCCATATAACATAGCATATGAATATGTTCTGAGCCTTTTTGGTTTTTATTCTAGAAAAATGCTGTATTTCCTTAGAAGCAGTCTCAAATACTTGGTTGGTAAAAAAAATCTACATTGTTCTTAAAAGAAATCAGACACAAAAAGTTGGACTTAAAGGTTCATGTTTTTCTATGGTTCTATAGTATAGTTGCATTTTAGTAACATTGAGAATTATTTTTATTAAAACAGAAGCAAACTACTTAAGTAAGTACATGTTTCAGTATATAAAGTTTTAGAGTTAATCATGTAATTTGGAAGTAATTTAATCTAGAATTTAGTACAGAAACTACCAAATCATATACTTTATTTAATGACCAAGTGTCAGATCTATAAGAAGACAAATGGCACTTGGAATCTGCCTAATTGTCAGAATAATTGTTGTATTCAAGACAGAACAGCAGCATTTCTCAAACTTAAAACAGTCGTTATCAATTTTGGCACATTAATTCTTCTCTGTACTCCTCCATCCGCTACTGGGCATTTGGTTCAGGGAGGCCTTGGTGGGAATCTCCCAGAAGCTTCTGCTTGTCAGTTATGCAAATACTGAGATTCTCACTGAGTTGGAAGCTTATTTATTAAAAATAAATAATAAAATAATATATAAAATAATAAATAATAAAAAGCATCTGCATTGCTGCAGGTTTGTCTTTTCCTTTCATTTCACTTTAAGGGTGCTACAGACTGACAGACCTTGAGATGTGTATTGTCTCAATGAATCCTTCCTGTCTGATGTTCTGTGAATTTACAGCTGCAGTTTAAAGAATAGTCCAGATATAATTGCTATTTTGCAGGGAGCTAGAATGCCCGTTTAATTACACATCATGATTTTTTTTTAACACATTCCTTTAAAATGCACTGCTCTTTGCTCCTTGTTGCAACACTGCTGTTACAGATGTACATTCTCCTGTGGTGAGCACTGTTGTTCTTAGAAGACTTGTGCTTTCCCTTTGGGGGTTTCCTATAGCAATTAAAAACTTGCAAAAAATTAGAAATTCCTCAGAAGTTGGGATCTGGTAAATCTCACTAGCCAAACTAAATTTCCAGATGAACATAAAGAGTGAGGTGACTCGTTTGGCAGTAGAGTGGCCGAATTTCTGTGCAGGACATTGTAGTGCACTCAGCTGCCTGTCCTTACCCTATTTTGCCTGCTGCTCCTGCCTTAATGCAGCCACCAGCTGGCGTATCCTTACATCAATGAATATGTAGTTTCATGAATCCAGGAAGAGGCCTTTTCTGTGAGGAAAGATGCTTGAACATCACCCTCTAATTTAATTACTATTCATTTTTCCTTCTCAAATTTAAAAACAGAAATAACCTTTCTCTTGTATTCTCTCTCTCTATTTAAAAACAGAATGCTGTAGTGAACCTAGCTGTCATTTATATTTGCTTATTTCCATCACCTGGTCCACCGAGCACGGTCAATTGCTAAGGAGACAGGCATCAGTTAAGGAGACAAACATACAAAAGGTTTTCTTATTAAAAAAAAAATCCTGTAACTAAAGGGAAAGGTGGTATAAGGAAGCACAGTGCAGACTTCTAAGGTAATGCCAGGATCTCAGTGCTTTAAACACAGCTGCCCTACTCATGCTGAAATCATTGATGACTTTTACACAAATTTTTAAGCTGGTATAGTGGGTTGATGCTGGCCAGGTGCCAGGTACCCACCAAAGCCACTCACTCACTTCTGCAGCTGTACAGAGGAGAGAAAATTTAGCAAAGGATTTATGAGTTGAGATCAGGACCGGGAGGGAGATCATTCATCAAATACCATCAAGAGCAAAACATTAAGTTAATTTATTGCTAACAAAATCAGAGCAGGATAATGAGAAGTAAAATAAGCCCTTACCTTTCCCCCACCCCTCCCTCCTCAGCCCTACCCCCTCCCCAGCAGAGCAGGGGGACAGGGAATGGGGGCTATGGTCAGTTCACCAGCCCTGCCTTCTCCCGCTGCTCGGGGAGAGGAGCGGCTCCCCTGCTGCACCGTGGGGTGCGCGGCAGACGGATCTCTGTGAGCCTCTCCAACGGGAGCTCATCTCAGGAGCAGCAGCTCCCAGGCACCTGCTGCTGAGTGAGTCCATCCCACGGGAACAGCCCTCCCCAGGCTGCTGCCGTGAGGGTCACTCCTGCGGGGGCTGCGCTCCTCCAAGGACAGGCCGCTCCGGCCTGGGAGCGGGGCCCCTCTCCCCATGGGTCTCCCACGGGGTCACAGCCTCCCCCCGGGCATCCGCTGCTCTGGCGTGGGGCTCCTCCGCGGGCTCTGGGGGATCCCTGCATGCCCACGGCCCTGCATGGCCGCAGGGGCAGCTGCCCCGCCATGGTCTGCACCACGGCCTGCGGGGCAGCCTGGGCTGCAGCCTGGAGCACCTCCTGCCCTCCCTCCTTCTGCACTCACCTCGGAGTCTGCAGGGCTCTTTCTCTCACGCTCTCGCTCTGCTCTCCTCTGGCCGTAGTTACAACTGTGCAACCACTTATTTTATCTCCCTTCTTACATCTGCTGCCACAGAGGCGTTACCACCATTTCTAATTGGCCCGGCCTTGGCCAGAGGCCCATCCATCTTTGGAGCCACCAGGAACTGGCTCTGCCAGACACGGTGAAAGATTCTGGCAACCTCTCATGGAAGCCACCCTTGTAGCACTGCCCCACTACCCAAAATCAGGCCATGCAAAACCAATATTGCTGGTTTTGTACATATTAAATATGAGTGCAGGGTATCTGTGCTTCTGCAAATGCAGATCCAACTCAAAAGCCAAAAAACCACCAGCATATAGCATGTTAAAGTGCTTGTATCATTCTGCATTAGAGTAGTGCAGTGACTTGATGGGTCTGTAGTCACTATACAAATCTGTCTCTCTGTGAAATGAGATTTTTCTGGCATGAAACAGAACGCCAGACCTTAGCCTGAGACCTGCTTTGTAGCGAGAATGGCTACAGTCTAAGGTTGATGTGAGTGTGTGATTCGCAGTGATGAAAAGAGTAAATTTTCACTTTACTCTGGTGCTCTCCTGTGTTTCTGAGTTGGCTGTGGAAGGTGGTCCTGGCAGTAGCTCATCTCCATGATGTACCTCTGTGCCAGCTATCGGTCACCTACTTCCCTGTCAGAGAGCAGTGGAAATGGAGGGTGAACTGGGCAGTTCCACTCAGAGGGACTTTGAGCTCCACCACTTGAGCTGTGCAACACAGTGCAGGCAGGGTCAGAAATTACTGTGGGGTGTAAAGTTCAGTGAATGGCTTCATACCAGCAGGGTGACTGTAAAAAGACATATACACCACATAAACTGTGGAGGCTGTTTGTCTCTATCAGCTTAAAACCCTTTCTAACAATGTACACCTTTATGAAGCTTCTTTCACGGGAAAAAGCCTGGTCTGATTGCTAAACTCACATGAGTCATTGAGAATATCTATTGATACTACTGTGTGTCTTATAACTCGTATTTTAAATACACCCCTTGAGAGAACACTTTCTGCTTTTTCGTCAGGCTGACTTTGATGGTGCTGCAGAAGATGTAAAAAAACTAAAAACAAGACCAACTGATGAAGAACTGAAGGAACTCTATGGATTCTACAAACAGGCTACTGTTGGAGACATTAATATTGGTATTACTGTATATACACTTCATGTTTACTCACATATCTTGATAAAATTAAGCTAAATGTTATGTAAATCTGCATGATAACCAAAGCTATGCATTTATTTTGGCAGAATGTCCAGGAATGCTAGATTTGAAAGGCAAAGCCAAGTGGGAGGCATGGAACCTGAAAAAAGGTGTTTCACCAATTAAATTTACATTCTGTAGTCAAGTTTATAGGATGACAAATGATAATGACTCCTACTTTCCATTGCAGGTTTATCAAAGGAGGATGCCATGAATGCCTATATCTCTAAAGCAAGAGCAATGGTAGAAAAATATGGGATCTAGAATATTCAAAATAATTCCCACTAATAATTAACCCTTCAGTAGCTAAGGAACTAACTGAGAAAAATGCAATACTAACTCCTTATTGTGTAGTCTGACATTAATATCTTTTAAGCTTAAGCTGTTTGATTGTAAAGGGTATTTAGATATATAATCTATTTTTAGCTTGTATATTAATCTAAATAAATTTGAACTGAATAAATTAAGCTTTCTGTGATAATTGTGGATTTTTGTGGGTATAAAATTATATTTAGCATTTTGACACGAGTAGACAAACAGAGAAGCTTTAACAGTAAAATAACATAGATGTAATTTTTTTGCAAACAAGGTTATGGAATAAAGTGAAAAGTTTGTACACGTGCAAGAGAAGAAGGAAAAGATTAAACCTTTTTTAAGATCCAAAGCTGATGTTTGTTTTCAACAAAATCAGGAAAACTCCCCTTAAAAAGGACTACAGAAGAGGAACAGAACAACTTTTAGGCATAACTGCATGCAGTGTAGAGAAAGAAGTGGCTTATTACAAATTGCTGTGGACTAAGCTTACACATTCTGCTATTAAAATTGAGGGAAATACTCATAGACCGGCATTTTCTATGCATCTTGTGATGTGATTTATCAAGAAACTTTTATTAGGTGGTTTCAGCAGATAAAAGTGATCTCCAGGAAGCTCATAAAAGGAGGTATCTCCACTCGTTAGTTCTCGCCAACCTGAAAAAGATATTTAAAGTGTCAAAGAAATGTCAGCTCTTGTGATAATTTTGTGTAAGTATTACAAAGTTATTATTTAATAATTATTTTTAATCCTATATCAACTTTTTGGTTCATATATTGAAACTGCTCTGTTGATTTGAGGTTTTTTAGGATGGAGGTTGACTCTAGAAAATTCGAATAAATGGGTGCAATCCAACAAGAAAATGTGTAAATATAAGAGGAAAACCATTTAAGCAAAGTACCTTGTGCATCAAATATTTTATCATCAGACCCATAAAAGTAGGTAACATCACAGGAGAAGGGGTTATTCTTTTCTGTCTTCTCATATCTATGAACATAAAAAGTATGTAAATATATATATATAAAACATTCCATAAGATACCTATATTTGGAATTTCCTCCCACACACAAAAAAGGTTTTTTGTTCTTCTCCAAAACTTAACAAATTTCAGGAGTTAGATTATACAGGACATCAGGAAAAGAAGATACTGCATCTTGAAGTTTCTTAGCTCCTTACCCTACTATAATTAGATCTAAAATTGTAGGGAAAGAATGATCCAATAGTTAGGGGAAAAAGAGAGCTTTAACCTGAAATAAAAACTCTCGCCTACAATAAAAAAATGATGTTACCTACTTGTATACAAGTTCTAACATTTCAGCATCTTTCAGTGTCAGGTTCCTAAGACCAAAATGAGTCCCACATCCAAAAGTGTCCTTGTTTTTGCCAAGGTAAGAAGCCTTAACCACTCAGCAGCATGAGCTGCTGTGTCACATCCAGTGGGGACAGCAGTTAGGGCACAGGAAGCCACTTGCTGTCTGGGCATCCAGAGCACAGGGATTCTTTTCTGGTTAGGTTAGAGGACCTTGGCTCTGGAGGCTGAATGCAGTGTTCCTGAAGCATGATGAGCTGAGATGGTTAACATCAGAAAACAATAAAAGATACAAGAATATTCCCTTTTAGTAGCTGCTAACTTTGGATCCTAGGTTGAACTGTAATTCTGCCATGACAGGTTCACTACTGCAGCTGCAGCTGTGGTTGGTGCAGTACACCACGTTTCACTAGGGCTTAAATACTAGAAAACAAATAGAAAAGCACGCAAAGGAAAAAAACTAAGGTTGCTGTTTCTTACTCTCTTTATAACAGAAATGAGAACAAGTTACTAAGAAAGGAAAAAGAAAACTTAACATTATCAGATAAAAGTTAAAATGTAAAATACAAATACAAAAGTAATGCAAAGTTTTAAAACTTACGAAAATGTCTGAAAAACTCTAGCGTCTGCTCTGCACATAAGCACCATACTGTCCATAAAATCTGTATTATGTGGAAGCACAAGTATTCCTCCTACAGTCTCCACATGTGCAAGAAATTCACTGTCTTCATCAGGCATTTCTGCGTTTTTGAGGGCAAGGTGTGCTGCAGACTGTCAGTACCAAACAAAACAGATCAGGTGTTGTATATAATATACTTTAAATAATATTTTCAATAAAATTATTTTAGTAAAAAGTACAATAATTTTTCATATCCAGAATATGATTCACAGGGAGCACTTTATGGAAGAGGTTAGTAGACTGCTTACTGAAATTACAAATTGGGTGAGCCAACTACTTTCTAGTTCTGAAACTTATACAAACAAATAACTTATTATTTTGTTTAAGCTTGACTCTTACTATTGAAATGCAACTAGTAAAATAATCTAAGAGAAAGAAAAACCTAGCACTGGACATAAACCTGGCTTATGTAGGACTGAAGAGACCAACTAATTATCGAAATTTGCAGCAATAACAGTTGCTTCCATGAATCACTAGCTCATACTCAGAACTTCTAAGAAGCCTTAGAAACTGAAAAACAGAAATAGCAAATGCTGACTGAGGACAGGACTGGAAAAATGCCACTTCATTACTGTTTTTCTGAGAAAGGCTAGAAGAACCTCAGGAAAAAAAACTGATTAAAAATCCTACAAAGAATAAGGAGAGAGAAAAAATTTGGACAAATGTACTGAGGACTGATGCAGCAGGTTTATGAAAGACTAGGTCAAGACAATTATTTCACACAATAAGGGGGACCACTTAGTATTTATTTTTGATTACTTTTGAGTTTTAAGCCAATGGCCATACTAAAAACCGCAATATTCAAAACAGTTTAGTTTAAGAATGAGTTAGTTTAAGCATTAGTTTAAGGAGATTGTTCTCCAAAGGCTAAGGTTAGCAGCAGTGAATATTTTATATTCTGAATCTACCTCAGAACACTTCTCACTCCATAAATTCTGAAGAAATGTTGATTTTTGTATTAAAACTACTCTGTCTACCATATGTAAAATATTTTTTTTTTACTCTTATTAGCTAATTTATGGTTCTGTTTCATAATGGTAATGCTTCTGTAGCTTACATTTGGGGCATGTGCTGCTGACATGAAAAGGTGGACTGGTTCCAGTCCATACTTTTCTTTCAAATGGAGTGCAACTGCAAAACTTACGTAAGTTCCAAAACTGCAGGGAAAAAAAAGAAATTAAAGCAAAGTAAGTAAAAATGTACATAAAACCTGGAAAACAGAAACATAATTTAAATTTCAGTGTTAACTGGCTATCTTGAATGGTTGCTGAAACCATATATGACATGCAGATTATAATGGCATTAGTTAATTGACATGAAGTGTATTCTTACACAGTCTAATTTTGCAAATAAGACCTTTTCATAGTCTCTCTTTCTTTTAATAGTCTCCTTAATTTTCATTAAGAAGTTATTTTGAATACTTGAGACTCAGCAATCTTCAAAATCTGTGCTTCATGAATGGTTTACCCCCTGCATTCATATAGATCAAACACTGACACAAATATTAACAATAAATGCAATTACAATTGATTAGAAGCATGTGTTCAGATGTTGTGCCTGAAGGTATAAATAAATAAATAAATAACCAGTCTTTGAGAGCATCTGCATGTTTTAGGATGACTTGACAGAAGATCCTTGCAGAAGCATATTTTTCCTAAAGGACTTACAAATAAAAACAAGTGACTCTCTACTCCTAGAGCTCAGAAATAGAAGCTCCTTCACCAGTGTATCTAAAAATGTATATCTTTTTACCTGTGACCAAAAAATGCAAATGGTTTTTCTTTAAATTGTTCTAACAAAACACTTGTAACTTCATTAACTACGCTTGTCATGTCTTTTGCAAAAGGCTCCCCAAGACGAGTTTCTCTTCCAGGAAGCCTTATACAGAACACTGCAGAAGAAGTGAAGGAAGGGAGGGAAAAGAATTATAGTTATTTCAAATAGATACAGTAAAGTAATTTAAATTATGTTTTAAAATTATTTTGCATGAATATACATACCATTTGAATTAATCCTTCTTACCTGTTACTTGCACAGTTGATACTGTGCACTTGCTTGCTATTGCTGCTATTGTGATTTAATCCTGCAAGAGATTAGGTTTCCACCCTTCCTTTAGTCTCAAATGTTGCCCCGCCAGCTGATTTGATTGATAAATGCCTTGAGTCAGAATCCACAAGATCCTGATTTCAGCTGAGATTTGAAAGCAACTTTATTGTTGTAAGTTTTCATAACAACCACAAATTCATTCATTTCAATACTAGAAAGTTGGAGGGTCATGTAAAAGATAACCTTTCAAGGGCAGCATTAGTAAGTGAAACTGTATTAGAATTGTACAATCCCTGTTTTCTTCTTTGTCAGCTTTTCAGCACTGCACTTTGGAACATGTGGAATCATAGTGCAAATTGGTGGATATTTACATTTATAGTTATAGTTATTTATATTTACAGAGAAGGGATTTTTACAAGCTTTTACTATTTTCCTTTCAAAATTGAGGATTTATCTCTCACTGTTTACTGAAAGTAAGGAATAGATCAGAAAAAAAATGTCTTTTTTTTCAAGTCTCCTTGATAGCATGCATACTGCTATTTATGTAGATGTAATGGGTCAGACACAAAGTATTTTAGAAGAGATAGAATAAACCACAACCTAATACCATAGATACCA
>VWZN01011333.1:4886-32781 GCA_013396955.1 Regulus satrapa
TTTCAGGGGGACCACTTTAAGACTTTTTACAGTGGAATTTTAACGCCTGAGCTTTTGAAAGAACTTAAAATGGAAGGTAATAAAATTTTTTCGTATTAAACATTTTAACAGAAAGTTTTATTCTTAATATATATAAAGATGTTAAAGCTGTGTTTTTCATTCCCAGACAGCAGTCGTGCACCTTGGTTCTAAAAACTAGAACAGATGCTACTTACACTTTGATTAAAATCAAAAACCAAAAGACAGACAATTTCTTTACTCAAATCAGAGATAGAGCTACATGATCAAAACCAGATTTTATTTTCCTTCAGCAGAACAAGAAATTTTCTTGATATGCTTTTCCTTATGATGCCAGTCTGCAAAGATATCACTGGTCCAGCATTAAATTATATCTTTCATAGCCAATTTTATCAGTCTGCATTTGAGTGTAATTTTCTAAAGAAATAAATGCAGGCAAGGCTTGTAGACCTGTTAGAGATAAATTATATCTACAACTATGCCTAAAATTTTTAATCTTGATTAACATCGAAGAAATATTTTTCCATTTTGCTTGCTTGTTTTCAAAAGGTGTTAAAATACAATAAAAAGAAATCACACACACAGCTGCTCTACCAAGATTTCAAAAACATGGACTTTGCAGATTCTAATTTACTGTATTAATCTGTAAATATTCATTCCTTCATGAATTTGATCACTTTTGGATCAAACTGATTTTGTTTCAGGGGTTTGGAATGTGAAAGAGAAAAGTTTCTGTGAGTCATGAGCATGGGCTCCATTTGCTACATCCTCTCCTTGGTACAGCAGCAGCTGTGGAGGGGTCTGAGTTCACTAAAAAATATGTACGAGCCCTCCATTTTGATGCTGGGGGTTTTACTGAGTTTTGGAAAAGTTGTTCATTTTCAGATCAGGCACAGCAGACTCAAGCCAGTAGGGATCTGCTTAATCTCTCCTCTCAGAGTGAGAATCTCCCCAGAGCTCCATTATTGGGGCACAAATTAAGATTTCCATGAAGATTGCATAGATATCTTCACTTAAGGGTTTTCCTGGTGTAAGAGGATAACTTCAACAGCTGCAAAACTTTCTCCTACACTTCTGTAGAAGTTCTGCAGCCCCCACAGCCTTGTGGCCCAAAGTTCTTGCTTTCTCTTTTAAGATATAGTTGGTAAGTTTGGATTGAAAAGTTTGAGTTCAAATTGTAAAATAATCACTATTCTGCAAAAGGCAAAAGAACTATAATTGAACATCTCTGTACCCTTTTAGTATATTGCCTTTTTTCATCTGTGTAATATGGAAAATATTTTATTTCTTTTATAAAATGCTATTTTATGGTGGATGTGCTATTGCTGCCTTGATCAATGTAAGCAAAACCAGATGAAATTGTTAAAAGAATATTAAGAATAGAAATGGATGCCACAAAAATTAAAAATTATAAAAAATACATATCTGGAAAAGCAGTTTAACATCTGAGAATTGAACCAATCAATGATTTCCATCTTTTAACACAGGGTGTACTTTACACAAAGATATGCAAAATGCTTTATAGTAAAGTGTAGCCTAGGGAGACAGCAAAAGCCTTTTAGTGAGATCTGTAATAACAACTCATACACAGAGAAGTGAACATTACCATACAGCAACATAAAAGAAACTGAATTCAGAAGGCATTATCAGTACAAATAGGTATATACTTTAGGGATGAGTGAAACTGCGTAATTATTTTTTAAGACACATATATGACAACTACACTGGTAACACAGTTTTCAGGTTGCATTTATGGTACTCTGAATTTATTGTCTCTAGTTCATTTCCAAACTTTCTGTAGCCTTGGATTCACAAGAAATTGTAGAGGGATTACAGGCAAACACTGTGTCCCTTCAATGGGGAAAATACTTGGAGTATGGAGAGATCCCTTGGGAAATTATAACTATATTTTTACCAGCTCTAAAATACTTCCTGAGGCATTTGCACTGATCACTCTAGGGCAGCAATAAGGACTTCTGTTCCGTCCAGTGAGTCAGCTGGACTTTTGCTTTCATCCTACATTTTCAGGTATACTTTAATAGTTAAAAACAGTCTGATACACATGATAAACTAGGTAGGACTAATACCTTAAATGTTTGTCAGTATGCTTTCCTTACCCTGCCTGAATACTGCAAACAGTCCTTTCTAGACTTGTACGGGCTATCATATCAAAACTACTTGGAAAACCAAATCAGAAACCCCCCTGCCTTCTCTAAGCAGGTTTTTCCTCTCCCGTCTCACACAAGAAGATGTTGTATAGGTTTATTTAATAACTGCACCAAAAGATGATTTAGGAAATTGTCTGGTCTGAGAACCTTTCATTTTGGGAGCACTTTGTTTGTCAGCACAGGTCAATACCCAAGTCTGAAGAAGCCAATTGATTGCACTGAACAAATTCTGGCTGGCCCAACCTTGGGGTGGAGAAGGGGTTAATAGAATGAGTGTCTGGCATAAGGTCTGCGGGAGCTGCACCTTGGCCAGAGCTGCCAGGGGTGGGGCAGTGTAACTGATCATTCCCTTAGAAGCTAACAGGTCTTTCAAGAGTATGATGTGTCTTCAGCATATTAATAATCAGCTTAATACTACAGCAATGATTCTCTCATTTGAACTGAAGACAGATGGATAAGGTGCTTTGCCAAAAAGTTTATTTGTCTTCTACAAAATTTCTTGTGACCTTTAGCAGAAATTTCTAGGCTGTGGCTCTAGTCTGTTGGCACTTTGTTGTAATTTATGATTTTTTTAAGATTATGTTTTCCTAAGAAAAGAGTCAAACATCCATATTGCTGTCTTCTATATAGGCTAACTCACTCACAGAAAATTAGAGATCCATGTCTACCTGACAGAAATGTTTCTTTTGGTTGTCAGTAAGAATAATCTTATGCCAATAATAAAACTTTTTGGTAATATAGAGATGGATAACTGTCATGACAATGCTTTAGGTCTTTCTCTGCTTTTTAATTAAATAGTATTTATTGAATTTTTTTTTAAATAAAGACCTTTTTAGGCATGGTTGTCAGTGTTAAAGCATTTGCACTTCTTTACTATTTAGTACTGATCTTTATTTCCAATTTTGTGTTTTCTCAGATCTTTTCCAAACTCACAACTGAGGCAAGTAATGTTCACCAAAAAATCAACAAACAAAAAAACTCCCACTTTCTTTTTTATAGCAATAATTTCTAGTAAAAACATATAGGCATACAGATGTGAAATAATAGAATGTGTCTCCAAAGGTGAAGATAACTCTGAAAAAATGAACAAGATTATCACGCATAACTATTATAGAAAAAATGAAATTGAAAGAAAATTAAGCCTGAAAGAAAGAATTAAACTTCTCTGTATTTTGTGAAAATAACCTACAGTTTTTGTATGTTAGGAATATGCATTGTTAAAGACTGCAAAGTCCCCTCCAGAACAATTCATTACTATGTCCACTGTAGAATACTGCTTTGCCAGACAATATTAAATGTTCATTCTTTTCCAATTATTGAAGATAAATATTAGTGATAAGACTTGGGTTGGCAAAAAATAATTGCAATTTAATAAAAAAAAAAAAAAAAGGTGCTTGAGAGATATTTTCATATCTTCTAAAGGATTCTGAAACTGATGCTAATCCCATTGCCTGTGGAAGCCCATTGTCAGTACTTGTACTTCTATTATCTTTGCTTTTAATTTGCATCTCTAGGAAAGTGATCTTTGCTTTCTTTGGAATCATAGTCATGATCAGACTTTTATTCTTTCATGGCTAGACAATGTCCTTGCCACTCCCCTTGATTTTTTTTCCAATATGCAATTGTTTTGTGATGCTGGTAATCTTATTTCTTCGGTTACTATATTCCATTATAAAGTAAGTCTTGCTCAAACAATTTAGCATTCATAAAAACTCTCAGTTAGCAAAGCAAAAGACTGAAGGCTTGTCCATTCACTAGAAAGAGACATGGAGATTTTTCAAAAATTCTCATTCTATTTATGAATATCTTGGTAACTGAGAGTTAGATCCAATACAAACAGTTAGATTTCAAGCACAGCAACCACAGTACACATTTTCAGAGTGAAATTTGAGAGAGGTTTTCCACAAAAATGTGAAAAATGTCACTCTGTTAATATTCTGGAGACAGCAGTATTGTACTGCACAATCACTGGTTCTTTTTTTCTTCTTTAGAATGTTCAAATTCCAGTGTCACCTAAAGAAGGATCCTTTATAAAACTATAGATAAAATTGCTCCCTAAAGTGGAAGGGATATTGATGTAGAAATGGTCCTTTACATGTAAGCAGAGAAAACTCCATAACCAAAATTTTGGTTCTAATTTAATGGACCAACTAAGATTTTGAGACTCCAAAATCTCCAGATCTACTTGTATAGATGTTCCTCTTTTGGGTCCAGCCCTAACAGCAACAACATGGAAAAAAATCACCAATGCAGTGGCTTGTTTGGTTTTGTTTTAGAAAGCTTTTCTTCTGGAAGTCTTATTTATGGACTATGTAATTGACAGCATAAATTAGTTAAGAAAAGCTACTTGGAGAGATCTGCACCTTGTGCTCAGGGGAACAGATTGTGATGTTTGTGAGAGTGCTTCCTGCAGCAGCTCACCTGAGCCCTCAGCTCACCTCCCAGGGCTTTGCCTTCTGCACTCACAAGCTTTAGCGCTGGGAAAGAATTCCACTGTGCCTAAGCAGAGAAGCTGTTTACTAGACTACACCACAGAGCTCTCAGGAAACTTCTGTGTAGACTTAGACACTGGTAATTATGCTCTTTGATGTTTATACAGTTTTAAGAGAAGTCTGCAGAGAGACAGGAAAAATTCTGAGGGGCTGAGAGGTGCCTGTCACTGAGGAGACACACACAGTACTCTGCACTGACATTTTCAAGGGACTTGTGGCTTCAGGCCACATATATTGTATTTCTGTAGTCCAGTAAAAGAGGTGACAAAATCAAATATAAACAACGCAAGATCCTGTCTGCCAGGATGAAATGGAGACCTCCAGTCACCTGGACATGGTAAGTTATTTGAGGATGTTGCTATGTGGAAGTTTATGGCATTACTTATGACAGAAAGGGATACTATCTTCAGCAGGCCCAGCCAAAATAAAGTCTTTTGCAGGGATGAGGATGAGGATGCTTATACTCTAAAAGACAAAGGGAGAATCTTGAGCACACATCCAGGAACTGAAAAAGCCCACTCAAATTTTGTTCTACTGCTCAGGCAGGTGAAGCATGTTTAAATTTAGGTCTTTTCACATCTGTGTGGCTGTGTTATCCTGTAGGATACTAGATCTGGAGAAATCATCAGCTTCTTGTCCATTTCCTTTATACCAAAGATAGAAGACCCTCTCAGGATTCATGTCCAGAGCCAGGCTGTGAGCTTTAAATAGTGAGGAAAACATTCCCAGGCAGGGGTTAGATTCTCTGCTCCTTGGATGGAGCAATTTTAGGTCCAAACAACTGTATTATCACTTCCAACTACTTCCAATTTAAGCAGCCTTCACGTTGTTTAGATGACTTCTCTGAATTCTGTTTGTACAGCTTTGTGTTCCAATGCAATGTGTAAGGCCTATATCACTGATTTCCAGAGAAGGGATTGCAGCCCTGAGTGTGGTGCTGCCCACAGTGGTTTTATGGATTATGCCTCCCTAGCCATGAAGTAGCAGCACTTTCAGCACTGGCCCATGGTGGGAAGACATTCCATACATGTCCATCCTTGCCAACAATGCCTTTAAAACTTCAGTAAAATGTGCGCCTTCTGCAAAATTAAAAATGTATCTGTTTCTATGGGAAAAGAGACAGGGTGATGCTGAAAGTTTTACAGGTTTTATAGGTGAAGTAAAGAGATGGAATCTTTTCTTGCACTGTCTGTAGGTTTTCTTAATAGGAGGAGTCACCAATAGAAAGGTAACTGGTCTTGGTCTTCATGCCTATTAATTCCTGGATTGCAGATTGAGACTGACAAAATGTTTCATTAAATAGAAGCCCGATCCAGTTCCAATTAACTTCAGAGAAAACTGAATTGTAATCGCAGAAGGAACTGGGGTGATAGATTCTTCAGTATGGGCATTTACCTCTTGAGAATTTGATTGATACAATATTCAGTTCACATAGGGCTGGTTACATATCCTACTACTCTTGAGCTTTGCTCAATATGGAGAAAAAACACACTCTAGTTTTGAAAAGCTTTGCATTCTATCATCAGTAATCCCAGCCTTCTAATACATTTGCATTTTGATTTAATAGAAGTTGAATAAAAGTTTTATGTTTCAGCAAAACAATTTCAATATCCACAAAGATTATAATATAAATCCTATTTCCTTCACTTGTCTGCTTTAAAAATTCTTTGATTACTAAGTAGTTTTTCCAGAAGATTAGGACACAGTTCTTTCTTTAGGGTCCTATGTTGGCTTCAGGTAAAATGCTTGACAATACCTCATTATTATTTCTCACTAAATATATTTTCCATATTCCTGAACTTTATTTCTACCCAGGTGTACATAAAACTCCTTGGCATTAACAGAAGTCCCACAAACATGAAAAGGATATAAAGAATATTTCTGTAATTCTATTTTTACATGAAAATTTTTCAAATTTTCTCAGTAATGACGACACAGTAAAGATTTCTCACTGAACAACAAACAGCTCAGCAAATATTATTATTTGTGTTTTGCATTTATTGCGTTTGTTAAAGAGCAACTGAAAAGATTAGTAGACTGCCAGATAACTATTGACAGAATTTATATCACAGATATACAATTAATTTTTAAAATTATTACAAAATATTCTCCCTCTATTAAGCAACTGACCAACCTTTTTTCAGGGAAGGTTCCACTTCACCTAAACCAAGAGAAAAAAAAAAATNCTTTTCTTTTTCATGTTGGCTAATTTTAGCTTGAAAATAATTTTTCTTCTTTATATTTGGATTTTTCATTAAAAACCTATTTTACTATAGAATTTTAGGTAGATAAATTTAAGGTGCAGCAGTAAATAAGGAAATATGCAAATTTCAATTTCTGTTTCTGAATATTAACTTGTGACTACAATTTAAAAATTGCTTTACTTTATGTATATTTCTACATTTTATGGAAAGGCTCACTGGTTCTTTTTTAATTCAAAATAAAGTATATATGAAATTTGACAAGACTGTAAATCTAACAATGCTTCCAGTGAAACTCAAGGCAAAAACTAATCCATTCAGTGTAACTATAAGCAGTTGATTGCTGCAATATGCTATTGCACCTCCCTGTAGGATACAGAATTTAAAGGAGTGATCCTGAATGACTGGCTAGTGTGCAGCCTCAGCTGCACTGACTAGAACAGAGTGGGAAGGATGTTCAAAGCATTTAATTTTTGTGATTTAGTGCAGTAAGGTGCCTTGCTGCCTATTCACATTCCTGGTTGATGATGAAATTCCATGTCAGCAAAACACTGCCAGAGCTAAGGTTTCCAAATCTAGTGAACATCAGATCTCGAATTCTTGTCTGTCAGGTATTTTATGACTTTTTCTGCTGCCATTAACGCTTAGACACTCGAGTGTTTGAAAGTTTGAACGTGCTTTGGGAGCTATGAAATGCTAAAAATGCACACTGATCAAATTTTACCAAGCTCTCTATTTTTCATCTTTTCTGTTTGTCAACCTTAGGAGAGGCTGGCTTTATTCTAGTTATAAATCACATCTCAGAATAGGATGCCCAATTCACAGACTCACGTGTAGCAGCCTATTAACATTCATATATGGTGCTAAAATAAAAAGCTCATGCACATATTTAAAATGTAAACACTTGGTAATATCTCAGATAATATCTCTGAAAAAAAAAAGGTAGAAGTCATTTTCAGTACATGTCACTTTTTAATTACATTCTGGTGTAGCCAAATGGAATACAAAATAAACTACCGTGAAATGAAGATGTCACTCCTACACTTATCGCCTGTCAGAATGACCAATATGATGTGACATGAGGATCCACTACTGACTGTGAGCAGTCCCTGCTCATTCTGGAGAACTAAGGTTTTTGGGGGTTTGGGGGGTTTTTTGGCTGGTTTTTTTGTTTGTTTGTTTTTTGGTTTTGTCTTTTTGTTTTGTTTTTTTGTTTTGTTTTGGTTTTTTTTTTGTTTTTTAATAAAGGAGAGTTATTTCCAATATCAAAATATTAGTAATTTGTTGAATTTATCTGATTATGTCAGATGAAGAATGGTACCATAATGGTAGAACTATGATTTCTGGTAAACTGAAGTATTTGAAATATGTCATCCAAAATCCCAAAAGTTCAGTTAAAGTGTCTTTTTGTTGTTGTTGTTGTTGTTTCAATGTGTTGCCCCATCAGCAATTTGTCAAATTTTAAAAAGTTCAAAATTTCTTGGTGTATCTTGTACAGTTTCCAGGGTTCTTTAGATTCTTTTTGATTAAAAGAAAAATAGTTATTTCCATTTTCTGAAGCAATATCCTGATGCATATTTTCTTTGTGGCTTTGAAGTCGTATATAAATTAGTGTTCTTTTCTTCAAGGTGTACTAATGGTAATATTTAATTCTGGCAGCTTTTCTGTAATAGTACATTAAACATGAGATGAAAGCTAACAAAGAAACCAATTTACTGATTGGAACAGCAAGTGGATGCTTTATTAGCAACAATGTTCACTTTTCCTTTTGTTTGACCTTGTCTGTGAGGTTAAAAGCTGAGTAAGCCATTTTAATGCCTGTGAAACAGCAGTTAGAGCAGTTAGAGAAGTCTTTACATTACAAATACCTTCGTCACTGTCATCATCATCACTCCATACGATGTCAGACAGTAAAGAAAAAAAGCCATAAATCCAGTCAGAAGACTCTTCCAGTGTCTCATGAATGATTCTCAGTGGTTCTGTGCTGAGCTTGTGAACAGATCTTCCTGAGTGCAGAGTTTAAAACAAAAGTGATTTGAAAAAAGGATCCAAACCAAACAATTCCTTCAGTAATAAAAGTTAATCTTCATTTTATACAGGACTAATAATACTACCTCTTTTAGCAGAAACAAGGATTGTGAATGTTAATTTTTATTATTCAAGCATTTGAGGACAGCTCTCCTTCCTGTGGAAGACTGACATAAACTGTATCTATTTTACTGTACTTGCTATTCACAGAGCAATTAACGACACAATGTATAATTTGGTCTGATGATACTCCAAGTTCTGGCTCTCCTTCTGAGGCTTGGCTGGACAAAAATATAAGTATAGATTTCATTGTAATATTCTTCATTTTAGATAGTCTCTTCATTTCAGCCCAGTTTTTAATCTGTCTCAGATCCCCTGCCTCTTGATGTCCATCTAGGATTCAGTCCCACTCATGTCATATCTCCCTGCTAAGCTCCTTCCTTCACACAACTCCTGGCTGAAGAAATTGCTGAGCCTTGGATTAACTACACAGACAGGTCACATCATTGTCATGGACCACACATACTGGATGGAAAGAGGAAAGCTGCGCACGCATACTGAGGCCAAAATTAACCTAAATTCAGAATAAACAGCAATGCAGATCCAGATAGTGGCGCAGAGATAAATGCTTTCAAACACATATTCCTGTGATTCTGGTTCTTCTCTCACAACTTTTCTAGAATTTCTTTCACATACACTTGTGCACGTGTGCGTATTTAACTTGTTCTGGTCTTACTGGCCCTGTAGGCAAGAAAATTGGGAGGAAGCTGTGTGGTTTCATCTTCTTCACCTTCCTGGAACCTCTGATGAAAATGAAGCTTCTGCTCCCCACTGTATCCACACCCAGGCAGTGTAGCATTCAGCATGTAATATTAGATATTACTATTCCCTTAAAGGCTTTTCCAACTGGGACTTCACCAGATTTCTCTGTACCTGACACATTACTTCAGAGGGACTTTCCAGCCTCTGACAGACTTTTTCTTCTGACCATTCTGTGCAGCAATTTTCTATTTTCTTGAACTTTGTACTAAATGTTGCTTACAAAGAGGTACAACCCTCATTCAGTCTATGTTACTGCCCACTGTACTTGAAACAGCAGACTGAATCCTTGTCAGGTCTTTGCAAAGCTTTTCCACACATATAAACAACTGAAGGTAGACTACAAATGTGATTTGAACTTTTGATCTAGTCCTGCTCCTAGGAGTTTCAATAGAAATATGTACACTGAATTTGACAGTATCAAGGTGGAACCATATCTATGTTTCATGTTGCCTTTTCATAGATAAATATTTTAGTAGGAAGCTAAAGACAAGTTGCTTCAGAACTACTTCTGATTGCAGAGCTGTGACTTACAAGCTAAATCTTAGCATCAATCAGAAGGAGTCTCACATGGACTTGCAGGCTAAAAATCATGCAAAGTGCAGGTTTAAAGGAACTTTTTCAGTGACAGTGGTATGAACGGTTATTTTCCAAAAGTGTTGTAATGAAAATTAGATGTAGATTTATTTGAAATATAAATGCATCACTAAATAGTTCATTTTATTTCTAACTAATTATTTGGAAACACAAGAGACCAGGATGACTTTATTGGTTCGCACCTGCTTGTTGATAATGCAGACCAAAGAAATATTGCAGTTAATATTTTGTGAATATTGTATTATATAGGTGTATGTTGCTGAAGAATCAGGAACATCCAATAAATTAAAGGTGTGACATGAAACAATGACATAATTGCAAAGATATTAATTTAGCGTGCTACTAATAGTATACACACTATTTTATTCAGAAAGATTGAGAAACAAAACAGCAAATATTTACTTTGTTTAGTATGACACTTGTTTGCATTGTCTTCATGCACTGAGATGTAGAGATTTAGTTTTTTTCAAGTGATTTGCCACAAATTGTCTTCTCAAGTGTTAACCAGGAGAATGATTATCTGTACTTAGGCTCTTAAAAAGTAAATTTGTGACCTGACCCCTGATGCCATTGACACATTCTAATCTAGAAGTGCTAAGGAATTAAAGTGGACTAATAGAATAGACATTTTCAGAGGTGACTTAACGTAATCAAGATTTTGATTCACAAGCAGGGATGGTTTAACTTTGGACAGCTGCCTTGATTTTCAGTGTGGCTATCCACCCTCCTTTTACCCACTGGTTGCTTAGGGAGGGCTCATTTGCTTTTACAGCCACAGATTTTTACAGCTGCAGGGACTACAGCTGTAAACTAAACAAGAACTGGTATCAATTTATTTTAATATACTGGTCTATCAACTAGCAGCTTGAGAACTGCTTTTGCTTCACAGGTAGCAGAGCTGTCCCCCCTGGGCAATGCTCAGAGAAGTGCAAGATCAAGAGCAGAGGAAATTACTCCAACCACCCCAAGGCAAGCCATCTTTGCTGATGAATCAGTCTTCAACATCATATCCTGGTCTTTAATTCATAGCATCTTCATACCACACTATGAAAAGGGATTAGAAATTATAAGTGTCCAGAGGCAAAACTGTGTGTCCAGTCATGCCTGTGCTGACAGACCCAGGTTACAAATCCTGTTTAACACAGAAAATTTAGAAAAATCAGTTTGGAGTTGTGTAGAGGACACTTTATTGGTGTTTACAAAATGAAATTTTGTATTCGAACAGATACTGTGAACTCATTTGAGGTCTGATGAAAGTGGCACAGACCTGTGAAATTATGTCCTCATGCACAGAACCTCTGTTTAACTTGTGTTGTATTTCCAACATTTTTTAACAGTAGTACTAATAGTAAGGATATGTTCTGGAATTATTAAGAAGACCACACCAAATAATGCTGAAGTGAATATTATGACTGATTAAATCCATGCTTTTAGTTCTCCCAAAAACTTTGACAATACCAGGTGCTACTAGGTCTCTAACAGGACAAAATATGCTAAAAGCAAAGAAATTAACCAATTCTGGTAACAAGTACAGAGAAAGATTCGATTTACCTCACACACATGCAAAAAAGGACAACCATTTCCATATTTGCATGCTCTTGCTTCAAGAGTGAAGCTGAAAGAATGCAGATTTTCATAACAGTTTGAGCTTGATTTTTTTTAAATTTAGAGATCAGCAATTGCAAAGCATGATGAGATATGTTAAAATTATGTTGTAATCAACATATTTAACTGGATTACAGTCTTCCATCCAAATTCTTGTTTCTTACCAAATTTAGACTACTAATTATTTTAAAAGTAAGCTCACAATATATTTCTTTTGCTGACATGGTATGCAATATTGAATTTTTAACTAAGCTATAGATATAATTAATATTCTTATTGATTAACATATTTTATCTAAACTGTAATTAACACATCATATATCACATGAATTCCATTGCTCTGGAATTAGATGGGGGCAGGATTTTGAATTTAAACTGTAAAGAGCCTTTATCAATACAGAATATTTCTCAGATAGGCAGACTTGTGAACTTTTACCTTTAGATTAATTTTTAAATAGAGATTGAACCAGTTTTTAGTCTTAGATGAAATAGTAAGCAATTAGTAAACGCCTGCTGAAGAAAGGGAGAAGAAGTTAATGGTTACTGAGGAAGTTAAGTTCAGACATGAAATATACAATTGGTATTGAAGAACTTAGTTGACACTATGCAATTATCTTTAATCACAGTACAAATTTAGATTATCCTATGTAATGAAATACACCTGAAAGGCTACTGAACCCCTGGTGGTTTCTAAAGTCCCGCAAAAGCTAGTGCAGAAAGACATATTGTGACCTTCAGAAGGCCAGTGTCTCTCCTCTGAAATCTGTTTTAGGTTACATAAATTTATTTCCATAGATACTTACTCCTTTCCATTGACTAGAAAGGAAGTGCGAAAAATTAGCATGGATATGTCACCTTATTTAAATTTTACTGAGATATGTGAAATGAATCCTACTAGTGATGCTGTTTCAGATTTAAATACTTCTTGTTATTGTACACTTTAGCTAAGCCCTTAGATTTGTAACTTTACATTCATAATTAATTTCAGGTCTATACAATTATTTACCTTGATAAATTACTTACATTCTGGAATAGCACTGATTCCAAATAAATGCTTTCCTAGAACATTTTTTTGTCAATGTCTTTTGTTACTAGGTACAGTATAAGTGATGTTTTTTAGACCAATAAAAGTTCATCTTTTCTTGTGCTGGCATGTTCACTGCTATGGGAATAGTAACAGTTTTTGTTTTCAGAGAAAACATCAGAGTTCCAGAACCTTGTGGAAAATGCAGAAAATTGGAAGAGTTAAAGCTGACAGAGGAAGATTTCCAATCAAATGGAAGGAATTTTTATGCTACCCTTCAATGAAATTTTATTGTAGGACACTCAAGCAAATTTGATTGGAGAATGTTTGTTAGCTAGTGAAGACATCTGAAAGATTGTTTGGATTTTCCCTATTAAACACATGCAAATATCTTTAAAACAATTATTTAAGAAATATTTTCAGATGTGTTTTAAGTATTAAATATTTCTAAAAAATCCCTATGTCATTTGAAGCAACACATAAAGTGTTACAATTCTTTGTAGCTCTCTGGCACTACTGGTAGAGAAACAGCAATTTGATTAAAGATGTTGACAACAACAGTTCTGAACAATTAATTTCTTCATTTCTGAAGTCTCCCTGGCTCACAATGTTAATTCCAAATGATTTTGAAATCAAATTTTTAACATTAATTGTAATCAATAACTCACACCTAACACACCTAGCTCATTGAAACCAGCCAAAGTTCTCAATTCCCACAATTGTTATTAGGTATGTTCTTGGTAACATGAAGATAGAAAGTAATTTTCATAAAGTGACAAATTATTTTTGAACAGAAAACCTTTTTTCTTTTTTTTTTTTTCATCAGGTCCGAAAATGAGTATTTTAAAAGTGATTTTTTTATACAATAATTAAGTAATGACATTGTATGGTTTGCTGTATCCTCTCATGAAAATTTGGTTATGTTTAATAATCTGTGTCATTTGTTCCTGTAAGTGCACAGCAAAAAGTGACTAATTGATTATTTGTGCAAATCACTTTGGTCATTATTGGAGTCTTAATAACTCTGCCAGAAACATAGATTCTTATCAATATTTCTTTCTGGTCAAATGGTTAAATGTAAACTCAGAGTTCAACCTATGTTAAGGTGTCTTTTTCTTTCCTTAATGAATCACAGCAAATTATTTAATAATTGTTGGATTTTCATCAATTGCATATTTTGACTCCAGTGATTTGAATGCAATTAAGTCACAAATGATGGTAATTATCTGGTACAAAGATTGATCCATGAGATATAAACTACTTCATTGACACTGAAAAGGTACAGCTGATGAAGACAGATAATTTCTATTGATTTTGATAAAATGCAAAAGCCTAACCCTTGCTTGTAATAAAAAAATCCAATTTTTAGTAAAATATTCTATTATAAATATAGATACCTATATTTTAATATGAAAGTTTATATATTTGTAAGTTTTGTTCTCTCTACTCTGTGTTCTTTTGAAAAGTAGCATCTAAGATACTGAAATCAATATACATATACTCCTATTATTAACATTCCAGTTTCTCAACATAACTGTCATTAAATCTTACATTTCTGTTTCATAGACTAACATTTTTTTCAAGCTTATAGCTCTAAGCCCTAAACAGGTAAAACTCTGGTTGGCACCACTGAATTTTTAGTATAAAAATACTGATTTAATTTTTAATTCTATTACAAATAAAAACTGTCAAAGAAAATATGGAGTCTGCTTTGCCATGGATTTCCATTTTATAAGCATGTATATTGTAAATATTAATACTAAAACCTGTATCTGTCTCTTTCTAATATCAATCTTAGGTAATTATATTGAGGTCATGTTCATAGAGGAACCCTCACCTGAAAGTGAACAAAGAAGCAGTTATAACTAGAATTTACTTGCCAAAATTTAGAAAGAAATTCACAAACTCACAAAGTAATTGAGTAATTTCAGATCCATTTTATATAGCCTCTACATGTCAATAGAGTGTATGTTCATGGTGGGCTTTAAGTGTAATTTATGCAACTTCATTTGATATCAGGTGGTAGGTTTTGATTTGATAGTTCAGATCTTCATTAGGTGGTGTTTTTTGAAACACATTTTATCTAAAATAATTTGAAGCTTTATTTTTTTCCCATTTTTAATTTTTCTCATTCTATGGGTTCAATTCTCTGTCTAAGAACACAGATCTTCAGATTAAAAAGCTGTTAGATAATTGTACAACAGCGCTTTTAAAGGGCGTTTAAAGTGTATAATTAGTACCTCAGCTTGACACCATTTCCTTGGGACTCTCCTGGCTGGGGGCATCTCTTAGCTGTCAGGTCTGTTTCAAGCATGATGTGAAAATGAGGAACAGGCTGTTGCAAGCCCCAGCCAGGGGGAGTTGGGGTTAGCTGAGAAGCAGTGCTGCCGTGTCCTGGCCTCTGCTGGTGCCCATGCTTTGTTATCATCCACACACATATTCAGAACACTGCAGGCAGAAGATCTTTACCAGGTGGGAAACAGGGATCATCGCAATGTTGTGAATAGGTGGCTATACCTGATGGCAACAGGATGAACCCCAGAAAGGTCAATAAAAAAAATGAAGAAACACCATTAGCAATAATGAATGTTCTCAGCTGTCTCCTGGCTAAAGGAAGCACTTAAGGAGTGAAGTGAGGAGTTGTTTAATCTCTGTGGGGCTGCTGTTATGCAGCAGAGATTTGAGTTCATTAAAAAGAGAAACAATATGCTGTAGGTGTGAGATAATACAGTGTGAATCACAGCAAGGTAAAAATGTGGTCAAATAAAGTGCAGTATTTTCACAAACAAATTCTCTTGCTGAAAAGAATATATTACATATAGGTGATTCTAGTTCAGTTACTTCAATTTCTTCAACAGCAAATAACCAAAAAGTTACATCACTGCAGTTGTTACTGAAATGAATTACTGGTTCGATTTGTTTGTTTAAGATTAGAAATTTCACAAATACCATTATGCACTGGAAATTTGATTTGTGTTTTGCATCCCATGAAGCATATTTAAGCATGAATTCTCTTAGATCCTTCCCTATACATTGAGATGATTTCTGGAATTTCATATTTTCAACTACATAACCTCACAAAGTTTGATCTATCAAAATTTATCATCTTTTCTACACTGGACCTTTTGGGATGAAAGCAGCACTTGCAATACTGCAATAGTTCATAGACTGTCATTCTTTCCAGTGTGAACTCATTTTCTAGGGATTTATAACTCAGCTATGAAATCTGCTGCAGACTGAAACATGAGAAACCAGATGTCATCTGAGCAGCCCTTCTTTAAACTGGAATTGGACTTAAATCCCTTTAATGGATTTTATCATGGAAGAGAGAAAAATTCTTTTGTAGGTTTTAGGTACATTAATTGAAGTCTCATATAATTAAATTAAGAACTTCATTAAGAACTTTGAAATAGATAAGCTATTCAATAATGCTTTGAAGTTTATAAATACTGCAAAAAATGTATTACAGAAGACTGTAGTGCTGTTTTGATGAATTCCATCAGAATTCATCAGAGTTGGAGGCTTTGCATATTAGAAAAAGAGAGAAAATTATTTGTTCCATTAAATTTCCTGGTGATTTGAACTAATCTAGAAATTAATTCTTTTTCCTGACTAAATGATATTGTATTTTTAGTTTTAAAACTGGTAGATATATAGCCATAAAACACAAGAACAGAAACAGGTGCACTCTTCTTTTTGTAGTTCTTAAAACTTTCCGGTGAATATTAACCCAACATGGTGACTACAGTGAGATGACATTGCAAGGGAAAAATGTGTATGTATATTCCTTATAATTATTATATACTCTCCAAGGCCCAACAAAATCTATCTGTGAGTGCAAGACAGTAATAAAAATGACCGCAAGTTCAGGGAGGGAAATGGTGACTTCAGACTGTGTTCTTCCAAAGCTACTATGGGAAACTCCACAACATTTGGCGGAATTTGTATTAACTTAAAAAGATTTTTTAAAATGTAATTAAAGAAAGCATCTGATTGGATGGGAGCTCCATATGCTGTTAACTCCCCATTCCTAAAGGCACTACCTCCACAAAGATCTGCCTTTGCTAGAGGTTTCTAAAATGCTTCTTTATGTGAGCAAAACAAATTAGCCCAAACAAAGAGTGTAATTTTTTTTTTCTTTACTAATGAAAAGAACATAGCAAACTCATTCTTCCAAGTGTCTCTGCGTGTGTTTTCTATATTTTCACCTATATTATTTTGTAGGTAATTTTGGGTTTCATCGATTTGGTGAGGCTTCATTAGGTTTGATTTAGTCTGGCCTTTAGGTGACTGGTTAAATCACTGTCAATTTACTCTGCATATTGAACACTCTGGATCTGAAATTAGGGGGTTGTTAATTAGCTGTAATTGTCACAGAGATGGCAGGGAATTTTGAATGCTCTATTAGCCCATTAGCAAATATGGATTTCTGGGCCATCAATTTTAAGGACTAAAATAATCTTAAATTATTGAGCTGCATTTACCAATTAAAATGTATAATCCAGTTATGTGTACAAGAAATGCATGAAATACATTCATGAATTATGAAGCCATTTTAAAAAGTGTGTTTTCTAACACAAAGGATGGAAGTAATAACTGTTGCAAAGCACATATAAAACCAAAATTAATTTTTCTTCATTTCTGGAAATATTGAAAATATATGCAATCCTTCAATGGGGTATACTACTTATTCCATAATCGTACACAGTGTGTACTGCATAAAGTTTTTAGTTTCTTTCAAGATTTTGTAATGCATGTCACCTTCATACTACATTAGAAATATTTCAGTCATGTTCATAGTTGTACAATGCAGCATGATAGGAATGCAAGCTTTCATTTGTTTCCTCAAAGGAATGAGCATAATACACTAAAGCACAGCACTGCAAAATTTAATTTCCTTCTTCTGGTAGATAGAACAGGGGTGAAACTTTCAGTACAGATGTAATTCTTGTCTCATACTTTCCCCGAAATCCACTGCTAAAGTTAAGTTGATTTGCAGATTCTATTCCTGTCCTAACTTCTGAACAAACTGACACATAACCATCCAGGAAGCAAAGCTTTACACATGCACCCAGTGACATGGGGTCCCCCTGTAATGATATATTTTATATCATAATCAGCATCTCCTGAATAATACAGAGTGCTATAGAATTTACAGTCACCATGTTCTGGGTGGGTAAAATGACACAAAACCCTATCTTAAATCTTTCTCTGAATGGAGCTTGAATTCATGTAATCTAACTTCACTTACCTAAGCTCTAAATGTTAACCTCCCTCAGCCTCTCTCAGTTCTGTAAGCTACTATACAAATGCTTAATAAAGAGTCAGAAAAAAAAGTATTTTACCACATCTACTTTAGGATGAAATAAACATCTATTTTTCATATATTTCAGGACAAATTTCATTTTATATAAATTGTAAAAAAATCACAGACATGATTGTTTACTTTTAAAAGACCATTTACTTATTAAAAACACATAGAAACAAGAAGCAAAACCTAGGGTTTGGCATTCTAATCACAGTGGATGATGTGAAGTTCAGACTGATGAAGTAAAAGAATATGTAGAAGCTAAAATACATATACTGATAATTTATGCCTTTTGGAATGACTTGCCTTTCAGATAATGAGAGTAAAGTTTTTAATTATTGAAGGAAAAGTATGCTCAGGTTTGAGTTAAAATAATTCCTTCCTATGTGAGCTGTCACATGCAGTGTTTTTACTGAGCTCCATGAATCCCTGGGTACTCTAGGGAACTCATAATCTAGGGCATTGCACTTCCTGTATTTTCCAGAGCTTAGCAGCTCTGTAGTAGAGACAGGGGGAAAGATTCCATGTCTATTCCTCAGCCCCACAATTCCCTGGCTGGTTTACCAAATCAGCCTGCTCCTGCTTTCTGCTGCACTCACTCCTGTGCAGTGTAGTCGCTGTTGCAGCTCTACTCTGGAGATGGTCATTTCTGGCCCAGAAATGTAGTGGAAGTCCCTGTGGGAGCCCATAGATCAGAACCCTCTGTCAGCTTTTAACTGCCCTTCAAAAACCTGTGGGCTGCTCCTCGGTCACCCTCCTGTCTCCTCTAGGCTGAGTTCAGCTCCATCAGCCTGCTTCATTCATATGCTCTGTATACTTTCTGAACTTGAACTTCATGAAACTTCAGGTAGAGAGAAGGGAAAGAAATTGAATGCTTATGAAAGGCACGCATATTTTGAGGAAAAAATACACTGAATTTTCTTGTTTTATGGATTTAAAAAGCACACGGTTGAATATAATTTCTTTGGCATCTTTCATTTGCATTTGAAAATTAGGAAATTAAATTTAATCATGCCTGCAAAACTAAATTTACAGTCCTGAATATTACTATTTGCTCTTTTTATGTAGGTCTGCTTTTTCAGAGAACAGTATCAAACCCAGGACAAAACTGGGTTTTTGATGCAAGGAGCCACTTAGAAACATTCTCCAATTTCTACTTTCTAAATACAAAGGAGGCATTACTTCCACTGTAGGCAAACTAGTCCAAAAGTAAAAATCATTCTTGTATCAGTAATGCCAGCTTCATGATTATATGCAAAATCTTCTGCTATCTCCATGGAACTTTCACAAATCACTGGGTTTAACTCAAAAAAATCAGTAAGAAACCAGGAAAGGAAACCTAAGTGTTATAACAGCTATGCAACTATTCTTATATGTATATAAATACAGAAAACAGTCTCATAAATCCTCGTCTAAAGAATTACAGCAGTTCCTTCTCTTAATGTTTGACCATCAAGACCTGATTTGAATGCTGGCTTAATTAATCACTTAGGAACAAAATAATGCTGGGAAGGAAAATAAAAAACCCTCATGAATTCAAAATACTTAAGTACAATCTCTCAGAGACCTTCACAAAATAAAAAATCATCCTGCAGATTAAATTTTGTATTTTTTTATTTTTACATCCTGGACTGAAAATGTCAGTTTCCATCAGTGCTTGTGAGATTTAAGCTCATTTAACCAATACAATGTGAACAGAATTCCATCTGCTTAGAAAGTTTCCTTCAGACTCTAGTAAAAATCTAGATTCTTACTGCTTGGCAATACCCTCGCTTATTTATTCAGATGTGTGACCTGACAGCCAGTTCAAAAATTTCTGAGTTTGAGAGTTTAGTCTGAGTTATGCCCTGGTTCTTAGCTGTTCATTGAAAACATATTAAGAACTTGATTAACTGATTGACTGATTGATTGGCTGATTAATATTTAATATGGAAAACTAAAGCTGAATATGACAGTTTCTTGGTTTGTCTCTCTGTTGCAGCATCAAACATTTGGTGTCCAAACAAAAATCTGATGCTTATTTTGGAAGGATCTCTCAAAAATAACTATATTTTCCTGGTACTCCAGATATGTCCTTCTGAAAAAAAGAGAGATGACAAAAATTTTAAGAATTTTTTATGGTTTTATTTTCTCAACTCTTCAAGTTCTGTGATGTCTATTGATCCAGAATTTGTTGATTTGTTTCAGGATCTATATGTGTTTCAAAAGCTTTCTCAGTAAATCTTGAAGTCAATATTGATATATAGCAGGAAAAAAAAAAAAAACAAAAAACAAACAAAAAAACCTATTAATTTATCAGTAAACTAATAAAGTTCAGGAAATTTACTCCAAAGCATCAACTCAATTTCTTTTGAATTAAAAGGCTGAAGTCCGAATTTCAATTCCTAGTTAATTATTGTGACAGATGCAATAACTTTAGAGATGGAGTTCTCATTTAAGGAAGACAAGGACTCTAATAATTTGTTTTCTGGTTCACATACATGTTTCCCAACTCTTAATGGCTGTTAGCCTCACAAAGGTTTTACTACCAAAGGCTTGCTGAACGCTACACACCTTTTAAAAACATAGGTAGTTAATTTATTTTCTATTATATATAATTGCCAGATAAAAGGCAAAAATATTATATTTCTTTCTATTTGCCACTCTTTATTTCCTGTTCCTCAATTAGAATCACAGTCCTCATACCAGCCACTTCATTTTCATCTTTGCCCGCAGCAAACGGTACATACCCTAAAGCTTGATCTCGTTCATTTATGTAGCAAAGTCTTAAAACTAGTCTAGAGTTTTTGTCTTATTAAAGACAGGAGTGTGTCTTAGGGAATAATAAGCATCCAGTCCTTTGTACTTATGGTTTTTGAAGATTAGTTTTAGGACTAGCATGTTCTTATATATTTTTCTGATCATTATACTATGTAAGCAGATGTCAGAATATTCAAGACAACTATTAAAGACTTTATTTTCCTGAAGATATGAATTAATACTAATTTAATTTTTCTGGAAAAAAAATATAGAAATTGGAAGAAAGAAATCTGACCTTACATGCTCATATACATTTTACATTACTGTCAACATATTCATTTTCCAGGATGAGAATGGGCTGCAAAATGGAAAGACTTAAATTACAAAGCTGTATGAGGTGTAAACTAATGTGTTCTGACATTTCTCGCAATATCTTCTCTCTTGGTAGGCTCAGCAGAGACATTGTGTTGTCCCCAAGGAGATGGGACACAGGCATATTCACATAGTAGATGCTGCTTAAATTTTTAAATTTTAATATACAAGGTGTTAAACAGAATATGCTGTCTTACCTGCTAAGTCTTTGTAATCCACCAAGTCAAACATTACAATAGCTACTGCTGACCAGGTAACAATCAGAGCAACAACAAGAAGCCATGCTGCTGGTGAGCTGAAAGTTGCTGCAAGGTCTTCTGTCACTGATTTCTTGCCCATTTTCATGGATGACGAAGGAACTGATCCATTCTTACCATCTATTATTGTCGTGGTTGTAGACATGTGTCCTATGCAAACAGACAGAACAGGAAAATGATGTAACAACTGGAGCCTTAAAGCCAAGAATATGAATGCTGTTGTGAAATTGTTTTGTTGTCAGAACATTTGAAATAAATATAAATATTGTATTCCTAAAAATAGGGTCCTTGCACTTTCTGGAAGAAATAGTTACATCCAGCCTTTTTTATTACAAGATGACATTTTTTTAGTCTGCCACAAATAGCTAAAGGCCTAGGAGAGTGATTGATGAAAGCATAAAATATTATTACCCTCCAAAGGATTGTCTTGTTACGGGCTGTAGGCCAGATTCTCAGGTGATGTGATTAAGTGAACTTCCATTGACTTTAATGGAGCTAATGTATCTATGCCACTTGAGGTTTGGCTGGAATTCTGCTGTGAAGGACATGTATCAGTAGCAATAGAAATACATGCATTTCATTTCATCTAACAGACACACTAATTATTTCCATGTCCAGGATCCATAAATGTTGTGAATAAGATTGTAGATGAGTTTTAAATACCTTTGTTTGTGTAATTTTTCACTTAATGAAAAAATCTTTTAAGAAACAAGAGTTACAATGCCAAAGCGGACTTGATTCTAGAAAGCAGAGGTTTGGTAATAAAAAGCTTATAGGAAGTTGAATGCCACTTAGCTAAGTTACCAGCTGACACACATCAACTATGTAATGGACAGTAACAGCAGTGACTTAACCTACTTTTTCCTGAGGCATAAAAATGCTAATTCTGGACATAAACCAAAACTATGGTAACTGAAACCTAGCCATTTTTGAAAGTTCTCAACTTAATCTGCTTCATAAAATACATTTTGATAACCTAAACAATCTAGGGAGGTTGGATTTTTTTTTCCATTTTATATATAATAACAATAGTAAAAGTATTCCAAACACCACAGTTCAAACTAGTAGAAAACCATGATACTTCTACTTAGTCTGCAATATATTCTTGTATGCTGCAGTTAAAATCTTCTAAGATATATTACATATTTTCTTGGTCTGCTTGTTGAAAACAACTTACATAAATTAATTTCAATGGATTTAAGGAACCCTTGCCATACAGACATCTAAACTTTCAATGAATCAGGTGACACCTGGTTTGTGCAGATCTTTGCTTTTCGCTTGTCTTCTGTCACAGTTGATATAACCTATAAAACTGATATTTTCTGTTTGACAGAGTTGCTTTATATGAGGGTAAGCAGATTCAATTTCACTTTTGACATAGAAAATGACAAATAGGCACTAAGAAACTTTTGCTGGAGGTAAGGTACAGGCTGTTGAAGGCCTTCCAACATTTACCATCACAACCTGTATTTAGATTCTCTTTGAGAATCACAATATATTCTTAAAGAAATAAATGAAGAAAGCATAAAATCATTAATATTACCCATACATACAGTTTAATTTCTTATTTCACCCAAAAAAATCCTCCAGTCCATATACCAATGAATATTGGTTTTGCTCCTTTCCTGTAGAATGTTAAACCAATACCCTAAAGTGATACTAAGATGCCCCTTATGTATCTGACAAAACATATAAAATTGGGAAGGATTATTTTGGTGGAAGAGGTTCCCTAATTCTTAATCCCTCATACTTATTGAGTTTTAAAATTCATACCCTAATCTTAGAATTTTTTTTTTTGTAAATTTTATTATGTTGTGCATTGTATTAATGAGTAGTTTGTTTAGCTCTGCCTTTTAATTTTGCTTCTGCACAAGCATCTTGCTGTTGACCAGTGCCTTGCTTCAAGCCCTGACAAACTATTCTGCTACAGAGCAAAGTTGTAAAAGCAAAACAAGATTGAAACATTACATGTTTTTTGTTACTTATTTGAAATTTATTCTTTTTTATAGAATATTTATTCTGCTTATAAATAATGTGTATCTCCCTAGATAGGATGTATATAATCTTTAACAAACATTATAAAACCATCACTGCTTCCACTTCTCCGAAGAAAAAAATTAGATCAAGCAATTCACAGCAGGAGGAAAAGTCTGCCAGGTGACAACTAACAATAAAGATCAGCTTCCTAAGTCAAATTCAAAATCAATAGCATTTTGTTATGCTACTGCATACAAGATGCAAGTAATTTGTGCATGTAACAGGTCATAAATGACACATTATGCATTTTTTCCCCTTGGGGATATCAGTCAGAGTTTATGATGTGTAAGAGAGAATAGAAAGGTACTATCTCGTCTTGACAAATCTGATTAGTACCACAGCATGTCTTCAAGGACATCCTAGTGGCAGATATTTGCAGTAATAATACAAGCAATTAAAAGTGTATGTGTATATACAGATATAGACTTATAACTACCAGTCAAAGGATCATTCCTCTAGCTCTGTGGCTAGGTAAAAACAATTCCTTATTATTTAGTATAGCTAACTTTTCAAAGTCAGACCACTATGTTTCTTCGTGGTGAAGAAAATAGTAACTGATGATTTATCAGTCAGAACAATGCTGCAGATTATGCTAGAAGGTTATCTATGGAAAGCTTTTGGCTATTGACGTAGTCAAGTCAGATTTCCCCTTAAAAACTCAGGATGTTATACAATAAAATTGCTGTCATTGCATTCATTAACGTGTGAGTGAACAGCTATTGATTCAAATTTGACTGGAAGTCAAGCTAGGAAAATACTGTTATACTGCTGGAGGTTCTAAATGCAGGTGTTTGCAGTGTGATTCAGGGGGCTAAGAAAGATCAAATGTGTTGTTTTAAATGCTTTACATTATCAAACACCTCCTCACAGGACTGGCAGGTAAAATCTACAGGACAGTAAATTTGGAACTGTCTAAAAAAACACAACCCAGACAGGATGCCCTAAAGCAAACAGAAATTAGAATTTTGTCTCTAGATACCTGTATAAACAAAATTGGCTGGAAGATTTTATCTAATGACTCCTGAGGAAAACATTGTTTGCTGCCGTGTAGTCTCATGTGGGGTGGATTGTATATTGATACCATCATCATTTCATGACTCTGAAATGAGGAGGCAATAACATTGAGGTGATCTGCCTCTGCCTACAAGCATTCTAATATTGTAGTATTCAAGGTTTTATTATTATGCTTTTCTCTGCCTATTTCTTGCTTTTGGGTGTGTAAATGCTCTGTTCATTTTTGGCCACCTCCTACCAGTGCTAACTTTCTCTGAAAACTTTCAGTGATGATATTCATAGAGCTAGGCAACAGAGAAAATGGGGATGCGTACACAATGTTTCCATCCGTTCCACCAGTGGTGATTCTCCATTTTCTCAGAAAAGTGCCAAAGTTAGGCAGAACTCCTGCCAAGGTTCTTCAGGTACACAGTGGGGATGCTCTTTCTCAGTAGCAAGATGGGCATTTTTGGTGCTTTTAAATCACCTGATGGAGCCTATTGAATTCCACATCTACAATTAGCAGAGGTTATTCTGCAGCAGGTTAAAAACAGATTGCTGAACTTCTCTGTGTATCCTTGCCCTCCATATGATAAACATTTTCTCTCTCAAGACAAATTTCTGTGTCTGAATTACAGCCAGCCTGAATCCAAGTCAGTTTGCTTTGGATGAGCACTGAAGTGGATCGGGAGATTCATGAGCAGATCAGTTGTCCCTGCTTTGGGAGAGTCAACATCCATCACTGGAGTGGAGGGTGCAGCTGAAGGCTGCTACAATTTCAGCCATCCAATTTTAATCCACTGCCACATGTCTGCTAAAGCCTCTTGGCACTTCAGGTTGTGATTGCTATTGATTTTCAATGAGGATGGAAACTCAAAAAAGTTATATATACATTTCTATAAAAAGATTACTCCAGGGATATACACTTCTGACGGCACATCACAATTTCTTATGTACACAGGACTACCCCATCAGGTCTCAAATGTCACCTTTACATCAACAGATTGATTTACTAAATTCCAAACAGCTAAAACTCTGAGATTCTTACTATTTCTCTGGTTTCAGAGCTGACACTTAGAATACAATCTGAAGACCCATAAGGTCTCATAAGTATAAATAAACCTTGGCAATTGGTGACAACTTTGATGAGAGCACCGTGTGACTTTCAGAGTCCATAGTGAGCCTGTAGTCCTGGCACCTTAGGTAAAATAGCCCTTGTAGTTGTGGTCTGAGGCATTATCTCCTAAAAATTTTATAAGCACAGGAGTCCATGGTTAAGGATGGGTACTTGATTTTACAGCTCAACTGCTGCACCTTCTACTATTCTAGAAGAAAAATGAAACAAAACAAAACTAAGCCTCCAAAATTAATAAATAAACAAACACATTCCACTCAGACTCATTCAGGTGTAAAGGAGTAATTTTCTGTATTTATGTCACTTCATAACTCTTTGATGTAGAACAGTCTTATTCTGCAGATAGGAGAAAATATTAAGACATTTAATGTGCAATGTCTTTTTAAGCCTAGGCATATTAAAAGCAGAGGGCTAGCCATGATACTAAAAAAAGAGGTTGTTCACTTTTAAATAATAATATTGTTGCTAGGGCAATGCAGTTGGGATGTGAGAAACCTCAGCGCAGTGTGCTCTAAATGAGAGAGCTGGTAGGTTTTGACTTGTCTCTTGTACTCCCCAGATGAACACTCCAGTAAATAGGCTATAGAGTATTCTGGATTCAGGTCATTCATGGCTCCTGTTTGACCTATTCCACTTCACTTGGAATATTTAAATACTAATTAAGTAGCAGGAAAGAGGAAAAAAGAGGCTGGATAAATCGACTCTGTATGTTAAGCACCAGCTGAAGCCTTGGGCTTTAACCTGGTGACCTTATCAATCCACCACTGCTGCGATCAGGCAGGCAGGAGTCTCATCCACAGTAAGCAGGGTACCGCAAGGAGAAGGGTACAAGGGATTAGACCCTTCAGTGAAGAATTGGGCAATGGATATGAGATAATCTGCTGCATTTTTTTTTTCAAGCTCAGCAGTTCACCCTTAGTGAGTCTGCAGACCTGCAGGTATCACAATAATCACCCTTTCCCCATATGAGGAAAATTATTTCTACCACAAGAAAGGATTACACCTACACCTGTTGTTCAAGTGATACTTATGCCTGATATATCACCCTGTTTCAATCTCTCTGCTAGGGTTTCTTCTTCCTTGGCTTATATGAACTCAAAAGAAAAGACAAAATTGATTCAATGGTCAGTAATTACTACCTTACAATAAAATATTGGTTATAATGTTTTTTTTCCTAAAGCAACCTAATGATTTTCCCATGTTTTTTCTCTTGTTTATATATTTATGTGAAAAGAAAATGCTGACCAAAGAGAAGAGAGACCCCCAGGACCCTCTGTATGCACTGAACAGAGAGCCTCTATCATCTTATCTGATCTATCTTTTCTGGCCAGCACCAGGGTTCAAAAATGCAGATATTGGACAACAACAAATAGAGTGCAGAATATTTCAGAGGAGAAAGAGCAAAAGAGCACTGCAGCTGGTCAAAACCTTTTGATGTCCTCCAAATACTACTAAAGGATGCAATTAAAGTAGATTTAAAACAATTTTCTGTGGAAGATCTGTAGCCCTGGCAAACTTCAAAGGTTAGAAACACATCTACATTCACTAACAGGGATCAGGATTCCTATTGGACATAATGGGAAATATACAGTCAAGATTTTTCTAACATAGAGAAGGAGATAGAAACAAGGAAAGACAACTTCAATAGGCAAATTCAGTTTCTCTTTGAAAGCTTCTTTCTCTCACTGTTACTTGCAACTGTGAGTAGGACAAGGTTCCACAGTGCAGCCCAAAAATAGGTGATGGGTAACTAGGGTAGGTCTTCTGTGTATGGACAAATTTCTACAAGTTTTTGAGCAAAAATATGAAAATTTTATGAGAAGCTAGTTTATTTAGAGATGTAATAGAAATCCTATCTTGAGATGATTGAAATTTAGAAATTTCTTGTCTTTTATTTAGAATGATATGCCTCTACACATGAATGAACAAATGACAGCAGAATACCTAAATGGAAAAATAAATAAATGGACTTTCACAATTGATACCAGAATTTACACACTTTTAAATTCATCACACAAGGTACCAAAGTGTTGCTTTACTGTTTTTATAATTAAAGAACAAAAAAACCCAAAAAACAAACAAACAAACAAAAAAAAAAAAAAA
>VWZN01011333.1:51791-64545 GCA_013396955.1 Regulus satrapa
TTTGTTAGAAACCACTGGCTGTGAAATTAAGTGAAATTAAGGCAAAATTTTTTTAAAGTATTGCCAGTTTGCAAATGCAAAGAAAGTGTTCTTAATTTCAACTTACTTCACTATTTGCACTCAATTACTATTTCATTTATATCAAGGACTAATAAGGATTTTAAGAAAAAATAAAAGGAAATATTTTTTTCCCCCTAATCTTTGAATAAACATTATGTGAAAGAAAATGAGCTCTATCAGTTATATATTTCTGTAGGATCCAGTGGCCAGGACATAAATTAGAAATAGGGCTATATTTGTTTAATAGATCATTTAATTTCTCACAATAACTTATATTTAAAATGGACTTTTTCTATTTAACCAGCATGTAAATGTACACATATAAACAATTTTTAAATGCTAGGTTTGTACCATTTTAATTAAATCACAATTTCCATCCTAATGAAACTTGACAAAAGCCACAAGTAAAAATAGAACCATTTTCTAGCAAAAGGGAAATGCACTATTTACCATTCTCCAGCATTAAGAAACTCCCCCAAAAACCAACATAAAGAAACTAAGAATCCAGATAAACGATTCCCAAAATATAGAATTTTTTATTAGGCAGATATTTAGGTTATCTTTCTCTCTAAAAGGCACAAATTTAGTGAGAAGGAATGTATTCATTTGCTATATTATTCTCTTGGGAAAAAGAATGATAGATGACATATGTAAAAAACTTCAAAATTGCTATTTTGAAATCCAGGTTTCCTGGGTTTTTTTTATTTAAATCATTAAAATAGATTATCTAAATGTCTTTTCAATCATTTAGATGTAAAGCAATTCATCCTCTATTACTGTAATATGGTTTAGCTGGTAAAATGAGTAGTTTCACTGGTTTAATCTTTTTTAAAAGAGAAGAAACCAGTGATGGTCAGCATCAGAAAGGAAGAAGTTTTTCATTTCTGTAAATGGCTGAACTGCCTCCAATAGGGTAACTGGTTTGTTTCTCTCTCTTGAGTGCATCCTGAACTGAAGCCAGATGTGTATTATGAAACGCTTTTAAGTAAAACAGTTTCTGCTTTCCAGAACCAAGTGCTAAGAACAGAAGGAATCTACCTCTTACTTATCATTTATATGGTAGACAATGGATAAAAGTACTCAAAATATTTCTGGATTAGTTTTTGGTTGTTTTTTTTTGGTTTTTTGGTTTTTGTTTTTTTTTTTTCAAGGTTTAGGTCTCTGAAAGAGAATGTAAGTAGTTGCACAGATTTCATTTTTAAGTCAGTGGTAACCAATCTTCCCAATAACTTGGAAACTAGTAGGATTTTTAAAACATTTATCATTATACAAGTAACATTAAATATGCTCCAAATACTTCAAATCACAAGGTTCTTTTGGGGGAAAAAAAAAAAAGTGAATAAATATTCAGACCTACAGTCCGGCTGTTTGCCCACAAGTAAACAGGAGATAATTGTAGACACATGCATTTAGCCTGCTATGTACTAACACGACACATTAGCTTGGCCCTCTGGTTTATAGACTTTCAGTCTTCCTGGGAAGACTGAAAGCTCTGTCTCTCTAAGGGGCTACCTGAGGTAATGAATTCTATGTAAGTGTTGCTTCGCACCAACTGAAGGCACATTAATACTGTATCGGCTTGGAGTAACCTTCTCCACAAATTCTTAAACCTAAAAATCAAGGTAATCAATTTGGCTTCATGCTTTCCTCAACAGACTATGAGAAAATACCAAGGCTGAAGCCACACTAACCAACATGCTTGTACAGGCCCACAGTCACAGTGGAATATAATTTTTAAGGAATTTCAGTAAGAATTTGGAGCTTCTGTTTTCTACAAAGACTTTTTTACAGGCAGACTTGGATTTTCTGACTTTTTTCTTCACTTTGTGCAATTAGGCTGTTTATTTTATCTGGTTTTTTTCTGAGCAACACACAATCCTTCAAAATACCATAGCTAAAAGTGCTGTATTTTCCTTACCCTACTGTAATAGGTATACTGCCTTCTTCCTCATCAACATCGAAAGGCAGAAAAAGAAGATATCTTTTAATTTTGAAAATTTGCTAGATGCAAATAGATTCTATAGAAACATCCTAGCTCCAAGCATAAACAGCAGCATAACTGAAGGGTAGGAAATACCTCTTATGCCTTTAGCCATCAAAATGAGTCATCTAATCCAATTTATTTATCTAGGCCCCTGTTGCAGTCAGCACAACTGGCACCTCTAGCAGCAATTCATGAATTACCATGAGAAGTAGCTATCTGCCTTTTGCCTCATTAAACATTTTGCCAGTTGAATACCTCTGTTAGCTTCTGACCATCACACTCGAGAAATAATTGGGATTTTACCCTCTGTCTCTTGTGTGTTATTTCTCACACATCAGTAGTTTCACGTCTGTTAATTTTCAAGCATACACATCTTTTCACCTTTTGAAATTGTTTACATCTTAAAACTTTTCATAGTTATTCAATAGCCTGAGAAAAGGGCTGAAATGCAGAAGCTAATTTGGATTTTGTCACTGACAAGCTGTGTGTAGCCTTGGGGCTAGCCTGTCTCCTTGCAGCCTGCTCCTAGACAGAGGAAATATGTAGTTGCACAGCTCTCAGCAGCAAAATAAGGACCAAACTGTGACTCATTGTCACATTTCTATTTGACTCCTGCTTCTCTCTTGCTCCACTGGGGAAATAAATTGTGGCAGACAAACAGCTGGCACAGAAACCTTGTCTTTCTCCTCTCCTCACCTCCCTGGATTAGATCAGTGCACAGTCTCTGGAGCATTGCAGCAAGCAGAGCTGAGTCTCTGTTCATTCTTCCCTGCGTGGGAGGATGAAGTGTCAGGGGATGGCCATCAACCTTGCACTGTGACCTGCAGGAGATTGGACTAGAAAAGACAAGCTCTAGGGCTGGTGCTGGAGCTGTTGTGCACATACAAATTAAGCTGTACATTGGCAGAAGCCATTTCTCAGAGGTGTCAGCCTTTTTCTGTTCGTGTTTCAGTGATGGCAGCTCCAACTACATCTGCCTCAGAGTCCAGTCCAATCCCTGTGTTCATAGACACAATGGACTAGCATTGTTAGAGACCCATGGCTTTTTAGACAAAGTCTTAAGTGTACTACAGTAGAAAATCCTGGCTGCTACAAGAATACTCAGTAACTGCTTAAATGTAATAATAACAAGAGCAATAATTAGTATTTATTATAATAATGCGGGTAATACTAATATTCATATTAGATCCTGATAGTATAGCAAAGACAGAGAACATAGTCTTTGTGGTTAGTCTTTGTACCTTTTTTTAATGCAATTTTAAAGACTTCCACTTTTTAATAGTACATTTCTGTGATTGCAATGACATGTAATACGAGGATGCTGAAGATAATCCTTTGGAATCTTCTCCTAAATACTTGACAGCTAGAGACATTGGTCCTGCCAACTTTCTAAGGACATTGATGAATTGCTGTCTTCATGGATCTCATTTTGTCTTTCACAGTGTGCATTTCACCGGTATTTCCACAACTAACAATTTGCGGCTGTGTAAAAGAAGTAAAAGAATAAGTAACATTTGAGGGTTTTGATGCAATTAGATATTGCAGGGTAATTGCTAATTGGCTACATATTCAAGTAACTTAATCTCATTGTCATTATCATGTTGTTGACCTGAAAGGACTCCCCACTACTCCTGTTCATCTCTTAGTCAATCGTTGTCCTGACATAGGCTGTCAGAACCCTAAGATGTGTTGCCAGGCCTGGGCCATCTCTCTAAATCGCAGCCACGCTGTCCATGGAAGTGCCTGCATCACTGTTGTGCCCTGCTCTCTGGTGTGTCAGCATGGTACCCCAAAAGGTAAGAAGCCTGAGAGCCTGCCTCTGTGACTGAAAGTGAAAAAAATGAATTATAAATACCTATTGCAAGGAGCAAGTGGTTTAGCCCTAGCAAAGTCATGAAGAGCCCAGCAAATCACGGGCTGGGAGGTGGTATGAAAAACAAAATAAAATGTGTGAAGTAACAGGGAGCTGAATAGGTTTTTTTTGTTTATCCAAGCTATATGTTACTGAAGTTTATATCTAAACTTTCAGAGTGTGCCAGTACTAGCCCCAGAGGAAAACAAACTGCAGTGAAACATTAGCTCCAGGCTGAATCCTTACATTTTGCCGTAAATAAAATTTCCATCTTGTAGATACAGTGTTTAAAAATCAGTCAAAGACTACAAGTGCATTCCAAGTACATGAAAGAAAAAAAAAAAGAAAAATAAAAAAAAAAGAAAAAAAAAAGAAAAACATAACTAAACTAAACTAATTATATAGTTTATTTTCTTGTCACATAAGGTCAGCTTACTGGGGAGCTGATGCCCCTTTTTATCTAAGCCTATGCTTTGTACAAAAAGCCCCACAGAAGACACACACTTACAGCTGTAAAAAACACTCCTGTAAAAAACACTATACAAACAAAATAAAAACATTTTCAGACTCTATTTTCTTTAATTCTATGATCTTTTGTTTCTAGAGTCTTTATTTTCTTTCTTAAATAAGCTAAGTGACTGGAAAGTCAGACTGGTTGAAAAGTCATATTTTTTGCCATTAATTTTGGACCAAAAATCTCATTTATTTGGTTATTTTAGAGATTTGCCTCATAACAGCTAGAAAATAACCAATGTTTCCAAAAAACCTGGTTAAGAATATCTGAATAAACCAGTCTTAGTATTTGGGTTAGAGCTGTCAGGCTGAGCCACCTGTTTAGGCAGTATTTGGAGCCAGAAGTAAATTATAGATCCATCCCACTGCTGATTAAAAGATCACATTGCCAGACATCACGCAAGGATCATACTGCTTGACAGACATAGTCCTAACACCAGTCCTTAGGAAGGAAGGGGATCACTTTCTAATAGCACTTAATGCAAACCCTCTTACAAGTATGAACAATAAAAGATGGAAGATGAAAACTACAACTTTCATGCACTGAAACACCACATAAACTTGAGGAGCAGAATAAAATAACTCACAGAATACTGTTGAAAAGCTAATTTTTTGAAATTTTGTCAGTGTTAAATTTTTGTCATTATTAAATTCATAAAAACAGTGGAAAAATCGTTGGAGTGAAATTCAACTAAAATATTTGGTCTTAAAGAGGATTGCATTTGAAATATATCTCTCCTCTGACTTCCACTGATAAAATATTGTTATGCATCTAAAATGTTAGTTAAATACATATGGTCAGGAAATATTGAAGTACATAAAACATTCGCATTTTAGGGTATTTATTGGTATTTAATACAATTGCCTTTCATTTTTTCAGGCCAACATCTGGCATATTTATTTCAGCACTATTTTCACTGACTCCTTTAGAAGCCTACCTAAATAAGGATAGCAGAGGGTTTTTTTACCTTTTACCCTTCAGTAACTTCATGTACAGTTCAAAAATACTCTGTGCACCCAATTTAAAAATCAGGGCCAAAAGATTAAGCTATTCTGACTCTAGTAAACCTCTGATTATAAGGGACTACCAAAGCTTTTCCTGAGAAAAGGCTTGAGAATAGAACACCCTGAACTTCTGACATTCCATGTTTGTATCTAATGGAGCTGCCTAAATACTCTAATGCTAATAACTCTAATGGAGCTGCCTAAATAATAAGGTTATTTTTAGAGGCGTAGAGAGAACTTGCTTCAGTAACTGGTAAAAGCTCAGGCCACAGGAGTGAAAAAGTAAGGGAAAAGAAAGAAAAATCAGGAAAGAAAAATAAAAAGGAATCCAGAAAACAAAATTCAAAGACCCTGGAGTGAAAACATTATTAGCTAAGAGCAACAAATCATTTTGACATGCCAGTTCAATTATACTGTTAAACCACATATTTTTTGGTTAATTATATTTGAAAGTAGTTACTGTACCTTCTGCTGTTATCTCGGCCATGATGATGGTAAGAGATACTCTGTTTAAAAGGTCAAGATTTACTGTGGCAGCTTAGATAGTACTTCTGGGTTGCTGTCTCTCGCAGGAGTTTCAGAATGAGAAGGAGGGAGGTCCTCTGCTTTTTCTAATTGTGTTCCTTCTTCTTTTATGCACCCTGTAATGTCTGTTTCCTCTGTAGAATCCTGGCCTCCCAGAACAAGCCAAGGCCTTCCAGAGGCAACACTTAAGGCTCAGTCTAAAGTGTCAGCCTCTAACAAAAATAGCCATGCCTCAGAGTGAACCTTCAGCACGTTTTTCTAATATCCTCAGAATCATGCACAACACGAATAAAATGTAGAAAACTACAGGTCTAAAGAGAACAGAAATGTGTGGAGAGGCAACAAAAATCAAAAGAACTGGGAAAGAACTGTTCAACACTCCTGCAGCCTTGCTAGAATAATTGCAGTTCTTTGGGGGGTATGTCAGGAAACATGAAATATAGAGTTCAAAGTAACCTTATCCATCCCAGTACAACTTTATTCTTAGCACACTCAGTGCTTAGCACATTCTTCCTGGCCTTATATGGCTTGGGGAGGGTCCTATGAAGCTCACCGCTGACCAAGGGGGAGGGTAAATTTAGGTGATTTTCTCCACTTTGACTCTTAGCTGCAGTTCAGAACCAATAAGGACACTAATTTAAACCAATGAAATTGGTTTTGATTTTTTTTGTCCTTTTCTGATTTGCTGAAATTATTGCATATATCTGTGAAGTTCATCTAATATTACAGAACACAGCTAAAAATTTAAATAATAATATTTTGTATAGTCTAAATACATTAAGGCAATATGCAAAAATATTAAGTAGATCAGATTTGTTTTTCTGGGTCTGATTCGTGGAACTATTTAAGTAGCTCAAAAATTCGGGGATTTGAAAAATTATTTTATAAAACCATAAAGAAAAGAAGATTCTTAAAAGCATTTAGAGATAGTAAAGTATCGGCAATTCAAATAAGAATAACTATTTTAAAACCTGAGCAATCTTTTCCTTGCAATTTCACAGCTGTAGAATTATGTATGTGGTCAATAGCTTGAAAATTAAATTAGTAAAAAAGTATCCTCAAGCCAGCACACCTTTTCACAAATGTCATCCTCACATGAAACCAGAAACCATCTTAAACAGCTCTTGCTGGTGAACCTATAGTCTAGTCATCTTCTCTCTGCTACATGAGTTGGCATTTACATTTCTCATCTTCCCCCCAGGAGATATAAGCACCTGGCAAGGTGTAGGAAACTATTTATCCAATGAACAAGATGCAGAAGCAAAGGTTCATTGAACAGCAAAATCACCACCAGTTTTTTTTTCTTCCTTCTACTCTTAATATGCTTCAGACCTGCTGCATGTCTGAAAATGTTAGGTTTTTTTTCACCAAAGCTTGCAATCAGTTCCTGATCCCCATTCTTCTTTAGCTCTACCGAGCAAATCTTCTGCACTGACAAGTTTTGATTACTTGATGCTAAATACTCAGAGCTTTTCTGATCATCTTTCTAACTCTTTGCTGCTTTAGCCTATTTGTCAGTAGGTCCTCCTCACTAAGGCTGATAAAGAGATTTTGTGTAAAACTTTATTACCTCCAAAATACTCTCATGAATACCAAAATGGCCCAAAGAATCACATTCACCTATCAACAAAACAGCTGCCCACAAAGGTCAGTGGTTAGCAAAGGATGATGGAAGGTGTGATACTAAGACAATTCACTTATTCTTCCTAATTATTTCTCATCTGCTGAAGCACTTCCATGTTACATGAACAGTTAAGTATTTGGGGTCACCTATGTTTTGACAGCTTTACTACTTGCTTGAGATGTGAGGCCATCTGAATACCAGAAGCACAGAGCTAATCAATCCTGAGAAGTCAGGATGTTTTTTGCTTGTATTCCTATTCAAATTGAATAAAAATATAAAGTCTTAATTTGGGAAGGTGGGAACAGAGATAAATGGGAAAAAAAGTCTGGGTTTTTTTTTTGTTTGTTTGTTTGGNAGCACGATCCTGAGATTGTGGATTGTACTCAGACATAGGTGTTTGTATAATTAACTGTATGTGCATGACAGCCTGTCCCTCACCACATTATATTTCAGCTCCTACCACCTGCCTGCCTTCCTTCATGCCTTATCCCCTTGTTGCTATTTATGTTTACCCTCAAACATGGCTGTTATTCTGAAATTAGAATAAAAGAGCAGAAGTGAGAGAATCCAATTTGAAACCAATTTTTCACAACATCAGCCCAGTGGTCAGAAAGAGAAGTGGTTGGTACCTTCTGCATCCCTTGTATGCACAAGGTCATTGTGGGAAGGAAGTAAAAAATTTCATATGCACCAATATATTATATATCCAAGTGCAGCTTTAGGCAACTGTATTGGAAGTTACACTGTTGCTCCCCTTAAGGAATAAAAAGTCAAAGGATCTGGGTGTCATGTTTACTAGAGATAATCACAACCTTGGTAAAAATACACAGAACTAAAATGAAACAAGTTATGTGTATGTGCATATACATCCAACCTGAAAAACAAATGTTGCCATTTGGAAATGATAAAGAATGCAATATTTATTCTTTAGAAGTCTAAGCAAGGGAAAATCTGATTTTTTTTTTTTATTTTTATTTTTTTTTTAGGGAAAGTTAGAAGTTTTTTCAAAATCTTAAGTTTATCTCCTGACTCAATTTAGAAGTTTCTTTTAAACTAAACTGTGAAACTCCCAGTATGCAGAAAGTGCAAAATTTATACAAATTTTCATGCAAAAAAGGAAACACATTTTCGTGGCCTAGTTTATATGCTGAAAATTGCATTCTACTGGGAACCTTTGCTGTCTAACCTGACCAGAAATATTCTTTTTTAAGATGCTTTTTCTCTCTCCTTGCTCCTCAAATAACAAGGAAACTGAAAAGTCCAAAACTACTTTGCTTTTTGCAAGTGATATCTAAACCTGGACACATACAAGTTTTCCATAGTTTCTTCTGCTTATGCCTTGGGCACAATGAGAAAATGCTCTTGCCTCAAGTTAGCAATAAATATTCCCCTCCTACTCACAGAGGTTACATGGTAAATGAACTATCCTGGGATCAGTTCTCATGTTCAGTGGTGAGAAGGGACGGAGGGAAGCGTGGAAACAGCTACACCCTCACACTCAATTCCTCAGATTCACAAGTCTGTGTTAGACAAAAATATTACAGTTTACTTTTCTTTATAGTTGCCTGGGTAAGGAAAAAAGTAGCAATATTAGGAAGAGGGAAGAAGAACATATTATATGCTGCTACTAATATCTGCATGTAACCACGTGCCTTAATCTCAGATAATGCATATTTCACTTAGGACCCTAACTGATGAAGCAAAGGAAGCAATTCTTTGGCCAGTTTTTTAAGGAAGATGTCAGAGGTTCACAATTTGTCAGATTCTAATGCAAGCTCCTGCTTATTGGTGAAAAGTTTGGTTGTTCATATAATTAAAAATGGAACATACAAGTACTTTATGAGCTCATTTTTGGGTTCTCTTGATGATATTATTAAAAAGGGAATTGGGAAAGACAACAGTTCACATGAAATTATGAGGTAATGAGAGGAGAGACTTTGATACTGATATAAGGAATTATAAGGAATTATTATAAGAATTGAGTATAACTGTCATTCAACAAGAAAATACAAGACAATATTTGAGTTAGCACATTACTGATTACTCAGAGCTCAGTCCTACTGAGGATAAAACTATTCATAAGAAAAGAGTTTTGTATCCCAGTGCATGGTCAACAACACATCTGCGTCAAGGAAAGGAAACTTAACTTTAACTCTAACTCTGATACACACAATTATGTCCCCAGATCAGATGGGAGTGTGTTGTTATCAGAAACACCCAGTAATCAACTGATAAGAACTAAATATAGGATGAAAGTATAATGCCAAGGAGAGGGTGAATGTTACTGAATCTATTCAGTAACAAAGACATATGCAGAAGCAAATATAGGATTAGAGCAATGTCTGCCACCTGAGCTTTGACATGCATATGAAGCTGGCTCCAAAAAAAACAGACTTTTACTTTTCATGCTTTATTTTTGTTTAGAAATACTGTGACTTCTGGGTGAGATTTTCCTTCAGCCCCACTAGCAATACCATATTTTCCAGTATGAGTAGGAACGCATATTCTGGTGCCTTTGAAGTCTGGATCAGTCAAAGATGTAGCTGTGACTTTCTAGAGACCATTAGACAACTCTCAAGTAACTTTTTTCTATTTGTGATTGATATTTCATAATTAAAATTGCAAGGCTTTTTGAATCAACATGACCATTATATATTCTGTATATTCTGAAGGACACACCAAAAAAAAAAACCAAAAAAAACAAAACAAAGCAACACTTTGGTATCACATCTTATCTAGGTTAAATTTTGGCATATATGTTTATCTCATAAATCAATTTGCATCATTTTTCAGAGAATCACACAGCATCTTTAACCAAGTTTTTATTTAATATGTAGGAGGCAATGTGTTGAACTGCATAGTAGATCTGTCCATTTTATGTGAGCTACTGACAGACAGATAAGAAGCTCTGTCCCTATAGGCTGACTGGTCTGAATGCAAATCAGCCTCTGCCTGGGGACAATTGACAAGTACACGGGGGTCACATCACCTTGGCACTCTGGAGCTCATTAAAAGACACTTCCAAAGCTATATGATATAAACACAGCAAGTACAGAAGAAAATATCTGTGATACTGACTATTCTGCTTTACTATGGACAACATTCCTATTAGTCATTGTACTATAAAACTGCTGATGTAGCTTCAGTCAAGGTGTTTGAATAATGAACATTTTTTTAACATCCAAGAAGGTCAATTGATTAAAAAACTACTTCCAGGAAACAAGAACATCCAACTTAGTCTTCTTGAAAGCTGGCCAGGTAGCCAGGAAATCAGAAAAAAACAACCCCCTAGCTTAGGAGATTTGGGTGTGTTCTCATCTTTAACTATAAAAATTATTACTATAGCTATGTTCAGGGAGGCCATTTATTGCAGCATGTCAAGGCCAACTGCATTTGGATGACCTTTAGCAGCTCTGTGTAACATGCATTTCCTTTTCCTTTGATTTCTCTATTCTTACTATTCTTAATTAGTATTGTTTTATTAGCACATATGTGGCTTTACTTTCACATCTAGAAGATTATTCAGAAGCTGTATCACAGACAAGTTCTATGACACTGAAAAAGGAACATATGGAAAACTTTTTCTTTTTAAGAAACAATGACAAAAAGTATACTATAATTGTCTTTTTCTTCAGGACAATATCCATCAAAACTTGACAATGGACAGAACATAGAAAGCTGCCAAACAATTATTAGAGATGGGGATTGGCTCTGTATAGCATGTTTTACCCCTGTCAAATACTGCTTGAGAAATGTTCAAATATATCAAAGTATTTGGTGTCAGGTCAAAAATGTCCTTGCAAAGCAAGGTGACTTCAGTTCCCATAACTTTCATTGAGAACAGGAATTTTCTGAAAAAAATTACTGACTTGAAAAGTTGAACTAAGTTGTTATGCTGGAAGAGCAGGACTCAGAAATATACCACACAGAAATACCTAGAAAAAGAGCAAAATTGTTCCTGAACTTCAAATTTCAAAGCCAGCTCCGAAGTTCCAGCAACACTTTTAAAATTTTTTGTCACCCCTTAGCTTTATGAGAAGTGTCAATAGAAATCTGAATTTAGTAGGTTTTTTTTGTTTTGTTTTGTTTTGTTTTGTTTTGTTTTGTTTTCCAGATATGACCATAGTCAACCACATTGCCAAAAACAGGTGGAGGGAGAATCAATTTTTAACAAAAGTCTGATGTGAAAAGAAAAAGACAAATAAATGTTGTCATGCCAAGTACTTGGGGAAAAAAATGTGGAGTAAAACTAAGTATCAAGCATCTTCAGTAATGTGAACCCTTTTTGGGATGCTTTAAACTGTCTGCTCAGGCTGACCTTCACAGCCAAGGGGAAATCTCTTTTCCATTTAATAGCTTATTCTTCTGCTTGATATGGTATGGTACATTATGTGCCACATGTTCTTAGACACTCAGGCTAGACTGGAGCTCTCCTAGTCACATTGCCAAAGTATTTGCCTTGTAAATAAACCCAGTCAAAGCATCAGGAGGTCCATGTGGATTTCGGCACTTTTCTTCTTTTTTGAGAACAGATACTCAATATCTAGACATTATGAAATAAAGGCCATTTTCATGCACTTTTTGTCCTGGCTGTCTCTGTGTGTAATACAGCTATAGGTCTAAGACTGGTGTTGCTGAGAGTTTGTGTTGCCCATGTTTTGTGTTTGTGTGGGCTTTTTGAACACCAGGTTTTTCTGCCATTTCCAGGTCCCTGTTTGCCCTGGGACATCAGGACCTGCTTGAATTATGCATTTCCACAGATATGATAGATACCAGCTCCTGGCAGTGGATAAATCACTTTCTAATGGAATTTTAAAAGCCTGCAGATGAATTAACTCTTTATGCGCCCCAGTCACCCATCCAGCAGTACACCAACATGTGACGCAAAATGCAGAAGAAAAAAATGAATCTGTTATTTGTCACAAATATACAGAGAGACAGAGAACAAAGGAGAAAAAATATAAAGCAGACAAAGTATTTCAGCAATTATAATCTCTAAGAAAGGAATTGCATGAAAGAAACTGGATTTATGAAAAAAGTTTTTTCTACAACAGCTATAATATTTTTTTTTTTTTTGTGTGTGTGTTCCCTCTTTCTCCTGCACTCTAGTCACAGTCGTGGAGAGATCAAAGCTAGAATTGTAGATGAAGAAACCACTTTATTATTATTATTATTATCATCATCATAATCA
>VWZN01011334.1:0-11647 GCA_013396955.1 Regulus satrapa
TTTTGTCCTCTTAATCTGTTTCAGTCACATGAATGTCAGGATTTTATTTTTGAAAATGTTGGTTTTCTCTTCAGTTTCCCCAGCTTATTTCCACCCACCTTTCTCTTTAAAAAGAGATGAGTAGGAAAACTAGGAGACGAGAGAGTTGAGAGGCCTGGTGAGGAAAAACAATAAATCAAAGTTCTAATTAAAGCAACACAACCTCTCCATTTCCAGCTTCATTTGAAAACTCAGAAAATTGGTCAATATGAAAAAACTCAGTCATTTCATGAGGGACAGGATTAATTTGCTCTCTTATTTCCCCTTCTTTTACCGCATACAGGAAAGCCCCCAAACCCAGTCTGAGAGGACGCCAGCAGAACATTTTGGGAACTGAGGGTCTGTGCCTGGCAGCTCTGGCAGCATTCCAGGAGGAATGGCTGTGACGGAAAACCTGGGAGCCCGAGCTCTTGTTCCTTTACAGGGGTTTTAAGCCACGGCACTGTCTCTTCCCTACCTGTGGCACAGACCTAAAACAGGCTTCTTGCAGCAATCTCCCACCGTGCCTGCGCCAGTCAAAACCTGTCCTTTGGTTGCAGAGCACTCGGGATCTTATTTCGCCCTTCCAGTTCTTCGTGTGGTGTCAAGGATCTGGAATACCGTGAGGAGCTCATTGTTTATGTTTTTAAACATGAAAACATGAAAGAGAGGTGCTGGGTGCACAAGGGAGGGGGACCTTCTTTCCTTCATTCATCCTGTCTCTCCTTTTGTACATTGGAGGCAAAAAATGCAGGGTTTTTTGGGTTTATTTATTTATTTTCTTCTTGCCCTTGTTTCTTAATGCTAGGATTGCTGTGGAATGACTCCTGCGCCCATACTGAGGCCAAGGGTTCCCCCCGAAAGGCAGGGCTGGGGTCCTAGGACACCATCCTGGAGCACCCTGGCACCGAAACAAGGTTGAAATTGGCTCCTAGACCTCCCATCATTCGAATGATAATGATGTAACATTTTTGTAACACTTAACAGCTTCAGAACCTGAAGGAAAAGCAACCAAATTAACAAAACAAAACCTTTTTCTCAAACTTAATACTTTTTTAGAACACTAAGTTGCCATAACAACTTGATGCAAAAAGTCTTTGGTGGCAACTTTGTATTTGGTCCTACTGAGGCTAAAATAACCTTACCCTTGTGTTAATACTTAGCCAGCATAGTAAATACTATTGGTTACAGAAAATTAAAACTTTTAAATGGCGAAACTACTTTTACAGAAGTAAAAGAAACCTCTTAAATCTAAGTGTTTTTCTTCTTTTAAAAAAGCATAATTTGTCAGACATTAAAATAACAAAAGGTCTTTGAAAAAGGATTATGGTTTCTGATGTTTCACTACGAGAATGGATTTACTTTATATCCTACTGATGTTGTAATCTTGAATTCTGAGGTAATGTTTTAGCCCTTTCTTTTCACATAAATAAAGATTTCAATGATAGCACTTCATTTCTTCTGTAGAACTTTCCTTTATTTTTCAAACTACTCATTTTCTCTCGCTTAAACCATTTCATCAGAATAACATACAAATTGGATGCAGTGCTTATTAGGAGGAGGGGAACAGTTAGAAAGGCAAAGCATTTCAAATCAACACACTGCTGACTGTGAGGTAGATTTTAAATGAAGAATTTCCATATCCTTATTGCTTATATGTTTTCCTCCAAAATGTACTTTTAAAATAAGTTGGTTTTTTTTCAAGATTTCCTTGTAATACATGCAGGTGATTTTTTGTTTGTTTGGTTGGTTGGTTGGTTGGTTTTTGTTTCTTTGGGTTTGTTTTTTTGTTTTGTTTTGTTTTTGTTTTTTAAGTTTCATTGCTATGGAGCATAAACAATTGTTTTCCATCTGCAGCAAGTACTGAATTTTAATAATCAAAACCCATATTTTAGCATGGCAACAAAACACTTGCTAATCAGACTGACTTCATCCCTCCCTGAAAAATGATGCTATATTTCTCTCTGGGCAGCATAGGTTTTAATTAACACTAAGTGTCTTTAAAGAGTTGCAAATTCCCACCCTTTCTGAAAGGAAATCCACTCTTTGCACACAATTGGGCTGCTTTTTTGGGGTTGTTTAATATCTTACAGCAGGGTGAGTGGTGGAGACAGCAGAGCATCTTTAAAAGATAATTGTTTACTACCAAGGGAACAAAGAGCGCTCTGGAAGGCTCGACAAGAGATTTCCCTGCAGCAACTCCGTCGTTATTACTGGCCTGCTTTCCAAATAGGGACCATTCTCCTGACTCTCACCCTACAACCTGCCTTTGAAAGTAGAGAAAAAATGGTGTTTATATACCAGATTTTTTTTTTTTTTTCCCCCTCTCTCTCTATTTTGTATGGTGGAGTGAAGGCCAAAGCCTTTTCCGCTCCAGCAGAACCAGCAGGGAGGAAATACAAGTAGTAATTACCTTAAACAAGCAGGAGATAAAGGCAGCCGCCTCTCGGGCCGGGCGCTCGGAGGGTACGAGGAAAGGCTGAGGTGTCAGCACTCCCAGCCCACAACAACTGGCTGCAAATCTGCCATCCCTGTGCCTCTCCAGCCTTCTTCTCTGGACAGGAGGCCTGGCTGGGATGCTGCAGGATGTTGATCCCCAGAGCCAGTGGATGGCTTGGTTCAGGTGAGTGATCCCTGCCAGGATGGGCAGGGTGTCCTTGAGTGAGAGAAATGACAAAGCATCTTGAAAATCATTTGTGGAGAAGACAGAGTTTGGTTCAATCCTCCCAGAGCAATTCTCTGTAGAAAACTTCAGCCATCACAATTTTTTGGTGTGTTTTTTCCCCCTTTCTTGAATAAGGAGCAATTTTAATTTAATTTTATATTTCAGCACAAAATATTACTTTTTTTTTTTTCTTTTTTCCCCTATTTTCCTAGACACAGCTCCTCTGCTATAGGGAATTTGCTGACAGAAGCAAAGCCACCACAAAGGACCTGGGCATGAGATGCGGGCTGGGAGGTTTGACAGGGAGCACGCGGTGCTTGGCGGGTTCAGTGCAGAAAAAAACATGTTCCTTAAAAATGGTGAAGAGACTGTCTGGGCCCCCTCATGGCCTTGCTGCCTCCTGCACCCCCCACCACAGACCCTCCTGGACAGCCGTGTCCAGCTCGTGGTCATGGCAGGTGGGATGGGGCAGCACTGGTCATGCTGGAAGGGATGGGAGCTGGATGGGTTGTCCCACTAATAGGATTTGTTTTGGAGGCTCCCACCCCAAACAGCCAGATCTTTATTGCCCTCTTGAGATGTGTGGCAGATTTATTTCTACTAATGTTTTAAGCACTGAGTGTATCTAGTGTACTTATTGCTCCTAATTATTGTAAGAATAAAGAATCAAAGAGGGCATTCCTCCAATGAGTTGTTTTTGAAGAGTGACAAATTAATCCCCTTGGATATGGCTGAAGCCAGGGAAGATCTTTTTGTTCCCCTAACAAACTGCAGCAATTAGATGTCCAAAACTCTTCTCATGATAAATAGATTTTAGTACCTATTTATTATCCTTTTGTAGGCCCAAACCCCTTGCATCCTTCAGCCGCAGGTCCTTGCAGGTAAGCGGAGATGCTGGAGTGTGTTTCCATTTGTCAGGACCTGTGTGCAGACACAAGTGTGTGAGACTGTTGTCAGGGGTTGCCCGGAGCATTTAAATGCAAATTTTGTTAGACTTTTCCTTAGGTTCTTGTGAACATTTGACCAAATCCCCAATTTGTTGCTGCCTGTTTCGGGCCCCATTTGCTCACGCAGTTTTCCGCGCTCACTTTCCCTGAACATCCATTTTGCAGGGAAAATGTTGACTGCTGGGTGCTTCTGTACGGCTGTCTCTGCAAATGCACAGTGACATTTCAAGGAGATACTTGTAATCTGCTTTAATAAGGATCAGGTGGCATTTCCCAGAGCTCGCTCAGACTTCATGGGTGCAACTTTAAATCTCCGCGGGCTCACGGAGTCAGGGAGCTGGGACAGCCCTGGGGCACGATAAGCCTGAGATGAGGCTGACAGCTCCTTTTTGCTGATGGGGGCTGGAGATAAGGGACTGGGAGATTTCCAGTGGGGATTGTTTCTGCAGGGCCTGACGCTCGGCGAGGGTGTGGGGAAGGCGTGGGAGCACCTTTGTGCTGAAGGGCTCCGAGCTGGTTCAATGCTATCAGCCTGGAGCAGACCCCGCGGGGCTCCTGCACCTGCCAGCCCCTCTGCTTTGTGCTGGTGCCACGTCCTGCCCGACGCCCCTGTGCCCCGGGGTGACAGAACCCGCTGTGCCAGAGGGTCCTCCCACCCTTGAGGTAATAATCCTCAATCCCCTCTGTTTGTTCAGGCGGCTGCGAAGGGGCAGCAGCTGCCAGTGGTGGCCATGGCTGTGCAGCTGGAGAGCTCACACCGAGGGAGGGTGGAAGGTGATTTTCTTCCCCCCGTGTCTTGTTTCTGCTGGGGGCTTTGGGTGTTTGAAAGTCTTTTCTGTGGTGCTGTAGATGAACCCTGTGTCCCCCTCAAATTTGCGGCTGGCTGAATGTAATATCCTCACCAGGTTTGCCGCCCAAGGGAAAGCACAGCCCTTCCACACTCAAGGGGAGGAAGACAACATTCCTGTTTCACTGCAGCCATTCATGGCAAAATAACATAAAGCAAAGTCTTTCTGTGATGCTAAACCACAGAAAAATTGATGTTTTCATGGGCCTTTTCTTCTTGGATATCAGACCTTTTTCAAATGGGACAAGGTTGTAAATAGCTGTGAGAAATCATTGAGAAGGGGAATTTCTACAAAGCACAGCTTATGGCACAGGATGCCACATGAAGGCAGACATGGTTTTTTATTTCAAATAATACCATTTATTATTTGGGGGTTTTTGGTACCCTCTGTTAATAAGGAGTTCTAAAACTGAATTCTGTAGTGAATTCTAGAGCTAGAAGAGTCACGATAGCTCAAGTTGAGGCTATATTCTACTCAGTGCTGTTGGAAATTTTTGGGCCAAATCTGAGCTGTTCAGTGCAGGGAATCCAAGGTAAATGCTGAGGCCAGGTTGGTGTGGCTGTGGGTCTTTGATGTTGTGTGGTGCACAAAAAGGAATCACGAGGTCAGAAGGGAGGGAGAATGGTTTTCAAGCCCAAAGAACCAGTGAGGCACAGATGGAATGGTTACTGGGGAAGGAGTGTCAGAGGCAGTGGGGACAGCCAGATGGTGAAAGACACACGGCAGGGACACACATAAACCCTCGCTCCTGTTCCCTACTTAAAGGAAATAATTTGCAAGGCTTGGAGACTGCAAGTCTATTTTTTAAGTAAAACACTAAAATATGCAAACATGCCACACGGTCTTGGGAGCAGAGAATGCTACAGTCCCTGGGCCCGAGGCTGAACAGAACCAACTCTCACCTCCTCTTTGGTTTCTCACTCTCACTATCCCAAGCCTACATCGATTTTCACCCAGACATTATATAGCAAGGGTTGCACAAATCAAGATATTTCTTTGCTTCTTTCTACTTCTTCCCACCTGTGGCTGCTGTGGCTCACACTGGCCCTGCCTTTCCCTCGGCACAAACCCTCACCGAAGGACAGGGCTCGACTGCAGCGCAGGCACTTATCACTTTATTTTCTCCTATGAGCACGGAGTGGGAACATCTCATCTGGCGTGTTGAACTCAGATCTAAGTGCTAAAATGTTTACTGCCTCCAATCTGCCCAGCAGGACGCTCTGAGAGAAAGAGAGGGTCGTGAGCCTGCTGCAGATGGAGCCATCCACCTCACCGGGCTTACGGGAAAACCGCACGAGATCTCAAACAGCAGGCTTGTAATTATTGTAGGGGACTTGTTCCACAAGTACTTCAGCTGCCTTTCTATTAACATTTGACAACATCTCAGCAATTGAAATATAGTTAGTGAGATTGCACGGTTTAGATTGCTGGCTGAGAACTTCTGACCGAATTCTGCTTTCCCTAATTAATGCATTCTGGCACCTCCTTAATGACATCCATTTCAACAAATAATTTATCTTCTTCTCTAATGATATGCACCATACTTGGCACTAGAGTACAGATAAATACATATATGTTTTTGCTGTTCTAGAGGAAAAATCCATATGCTCTGGATAATGAAGGTTAAGTGACAATTTTTCTTTACAACCACTCATGTCTTACAGTCTGTGAACTGAAAACTGGATTAACCTTTAATTACCCCCCATGATCTCTCAACCCTGAAACAACATTAGCACTCCTCCTAGTGTTATTTGCATACAGCGTTTAATGAGAGAAACATCTGTTTGCATATTTCATATCATTAATATTATGCAGATGAGGTGAGTTTTCATGTTGCAACGGGCAATTGTGCAGAAATCTCCTTTTCTTTTATTTTTGGTTTATTTCCCTCCTCCAAACAATTTGTTCTGGCATGAATTAATTGGAAAAAGAGCTGCCTGGTGCCCCTAGCCTTGCATATGTAATGTATAGGTGCTATGTGATCTGAATGGCATCACGGAAATATCCTGATGAATTTACAAAATAATATCTGGATTGATGCTGTTGGCAAACCTGTTGATACAGTCTAAAGCAAATGTACTTTTTAAATGAAATGTGCTACTATGGCTGAAAATTAAATGAATACAAGTAAGATTGCTAACAGGGTTTTGGTTTGTTTTTTTTTTTTGGGGGGGGGGTTGTTGGTTGTGGGATTTTTTGTTTTTGTTTTGTTTTTGTTTTTGTTTTTTTTTTTGTTTTTGTTTTTGTTTTTCCTACTGACTGCATATATAAAAATTTGTTCTGTTTAATAAGATTGAACATTTTCCTTAGGTACCTGATCCGACAGCCATTTGACTCACTGACATCTAGGTTATATTGCTGTCTGTGTCTCTTCTGAAATGTTTCATGTGGCCCTGCAATGAAATCTTTGCTCTGCATGAAGCCAAGGCCACTGAAAACTGGTGGGCCACTGCTTGCACTGCGTGCATAAACCTGAGGTCTGGGAGGAGCTCCTTGTTTTTCTTGTGGACAAAGGAGAATTTTCCATTTTCTTTAGCTTGAACTTTGTTTTCTTGAAGGTGTTTCTAAGAAGAGTTTAATTGCTGATATAAAAGAAACCCTGTGGCTGAGGGGGTGGGGGAAGTGGGGATTGAACCATGGGCAATAATTATAATTAAAGGGGGAAATGGGGTATTGATTTCTAGTTTGCTACTTAAAATTCCCCAAGTCCCAGATGTCACAATTTGCTGAATGCTTAGCCAGCCCAAGATGTGTGTCATGTCCTGGATGTATTCCCAGCAAACAAGTTACATTATATTTAAGATTAGACTTTTAGAAGCAAAGTTGAGTATTTGGTAAAACATTGTTCCCATGCTGGTTTTGTCATTTTCTGAGAGAATTTCCACTAATTCAAAAGCTGAAATTATTTCCCACAGAGAAATCTGCAGAATGTTTTTCATAGGTCCTGAATTTGTCTAACTCATCACAAATTGCTTAAATTGTGCTGCTGAGCCAATGCCAGTGACAACTGAAAATTCACAAAACTTCTTTTGCTAGACTTTTATCTGGATAAATTTGAGTCTGGAACAGCATGGAATTCACTTCATTGCCTAAAAACACACCTGAGCTATATTTATCTCCCAAACTGTCCCTCTGTTGAAGAGAATTGATTTGGTTTCTGTGGGACATGGGGTTCCTACAAATTGCTTGGACTAGAGTGCAGAAACAAAACAGTTCTCACATTTGGAAGTAAATTATATACGGAGACAACACGTGATCCTAATTGTCAAGAGGTGGCAAATTTTCGGTGAGGAATAAACCAGAGATTTGAATAACCTACAGGCTGATCTGCATAGCAAAAAGTCAGTGTGCTATGGAAAAATGGGATTACCCTGTAAAATGGGTGTTTATATCAGGATGACTTCTCTCCAAAACATTTGTGGTGATCCATGCCTCAGTAGCCTGAGATTAGGCGTGCCCACCTATTCCTAAAATAAAAGAGACACCATAGGTAATACATACTCTGTGACTAAATGAAGATTAAACATGACTGAAAAGTATAGGGATTTCCCCCTGCTTCTGCTGCAAAATAGTAATATGCCTGACTTCTAATTCATGACATAAATTTTATAGGAGAAATTTGTGGGATGTTGTCTTTTCTGATGGGAATAATTTTCATGATCAGTTACATGCTTTGTGAGAACATGTGTTCATTTAAAGCAGATTTTCATCGTTTAAGAGCTGCTTTAAATACATAAGGCTTGTTTATCTGAAGGTCTGACTTGCAGGTAGGATTACTGTGGTTTTGTACACAAGTCATTGCTTTGGCATCTACCAGGCCTTTTATGAGAAAAAAAAAAAAAAAAAATCCTTAATGCATGCAAACTGTTGTGCATGCAAATTATGGCCCTGTGAGTGGAATTTAGGCATGCAAAGGAACACAATGCTTCCCACATGGAATTGCTCCTGCTTTGCAAATCATCTCAGTCCTGAGCACCTACAGTGCATAGACCAGCCAAGTCATTGCTCTGGAATTTGGATTTATTTGGGTAAACAGATTCTGCCAGTGGAAATCAAAATTTAGGCTGGCATAAAACTTTATTTCATCATTCCTTTCATTTCAGGAACTGCTATGTACAAGGAAGGAGTACTTTGCATGGTTAGACAGAGACCTGGAGAAGTAAATTAAATCTGGGGCAAGGTTGTAGGAAATCTTGGCAGAGTTTGGGAACAAGAGAATTGCTGTTCCAAAGCCGTGCTTTGTATTTCAGCTACACAAGCTAAAATTTTTTTTAAGTTGCCAAAAAATTTTTGGATAAAAAAAAAGGATTTTAGCCTATCATGACAAGCTTTGTTTATGTGATATTATTTAGATTTTTCAGATATAAAGCAGATGGTCTTACTTCACAGCAGTGTACATTTAATGGGTGAGGACTATCTTTGGGACCCTGGAGAGGACTTAGGAAGGCAAAGGGAGGTTTTTTTTTATTTGCAACAAACTGTTTGTGCATCCCAAGGCGCTGACATTTCCAAGGAAGGGATTCTTCCAAGCACTGACTGCAATCCAGTGGCTTCTCAAGTGAAGTAAAAGTTGTTGATTGAGCTAGTTAAGAAATAATCCCCTTGATTGTTCAAGGGCTTTTGTCAACACAAGGTCAAATAAATTTTTGTTGGCGTGGCTCTATTTTCACAGATCGCGACCAAGAAAAACAAAACCTGCAAGCGGTGGCTCAGCATTGACAAAACAATTCTTGCTAAAATCAGCAGCTTCTGTGCCAGGATTTAACTGAACACCGGGTACTTTCAGTGGGTTTTTGTTGGCCTTTGATACACAGGTGCACTCTCGTGCCAATTTGTGAATGCGTTTTCCTCAGAGCTGTGATATCACAGCAATATCTCTACTTTAACGTCAATGAGATTATCCTGGAATTGGTGAAATATCTCTCCAGTTAAACACTTTTTTTTCATTTTGCTGTGCAGCTGTTTGCCTGAAAACCTTGTCTCCATCAAGTAGCTCTGTTTGCGTGTGTGTGGAGAAAATCACTAAACAAGAAAAACAAGAAAAATGTCTGCGTCACAACTGAGTTTAAACGCCGTGCAATTTGTGTTAATAGTGGCTTTTATAGGCCCTATTATAGAGTAAATTAAATTATATCTTTATTCTTGTACCTTAGATAAACACTAAGTATGTAATATATCAGTAATAGAAAAAACTTTGGCATTTAGGCATTTAAGAAAGAATTGAGCTTTAATGTAAGGACGTTTTTATACCTCAGTAATAAATTAACATTTCAAAAGTACTTTAGCCTGCTGAGATGGATCATTCTATGAGTATGGGTAACACCATGGACTCCAATAATTAGTGTAAATTGCCTTTGAATAATACAGAGCTGGGAACAACTTTCAGTGCTTAATGCCCCTTGCAGTACATGATGAAGAGTCCTTAATGGAGCTTGGAAAAACAAGTAATACCTATAAATCAAAGAAGAAAAGCCGTTTTTGATGCATTTGTCTGAGAGTGTGAGTTTTAAACCAAATTGTTAACACTCCTCCCTGCTGAGGGTCATGGATTAGCTAGGGTGGGAGTTTCTTATAGGATCTTTCACACTAACCAGCAGAGGTAGGGGGTTTCAAATACAAGTGTTTTCTTAACCCTAATCCCTGCCTCCCTGACCAGTAGAGCTCTGAATTTCTCTCTAATTAGGTGGAGAATTAGTAGGTGGATAAATGTGTTAGTGGATGAGGATGAAGTGATTAACTTGCCCCAGACTATGATAGTGAGTTCAAGGAGCTACTGAATTCATTTTGTTTCTAATAACTTTCTCCCTGTGTTCTAGTGGCACCACAGCAGAGGACTTGCATTTATATCTATAATCTTACAGCAGTATATTCTCTTGCCTCATTCCCATGGCTTTATCTGCTATATTTAAACAGCAGTGCAGTATATTTCCCAGTGTGCCAGCTCACATTTATGTGTGCTATTTAATTATCTCAACAGTTTTGTAACCTAATTTAGATGTATTTATGTTACAGTAAGACTGCGTGCGTGAGGAAATATGAATTTTATTGCAAGATAATGAGACTGGAATACTTCCTCCAAGTATTTGCTAACTGTACTTTACAAACAGCTATCTGCTGCCTGCTTGCTGCTCTTTGTTCAGTGTGTGGGGCTGTGCTGTCGCTGGGGAAACACAATTTCACAGCGCTGCAGCCAGATGTGACTCTGCTAAACTGGAGTGGTGACATTTTCTGTCTCTGAAGATGTGTCCCTGTTGAGTAAGCAGGGGAGGATTTGTCCTGGTGGAGGGCAGGATCTGCTCCCTGCCATCTCTCCCTCAGCAGCCTCGCCTTGGAGAGTTGGCGTGAACTTCTGCCCTTCCACAGCGATGCTGCTCCGTCCACTTCCACCTGACTTTTTGTTCTTACTCATGGCCACAACAGCGTCTCAGCTAGCCCAGCATGCTCCTGTCCTGAGATCTGCTCAGACCTGTGAATTCACTTGGCCCCGAAGAGTGAAGTGTGCTACTTGCAAAACAAGAAAACCCAGCAGGAAAGGGACAAGATTCCCAAGCTGGCTCAATGTTGTGACTCAGACATGCTGGGATCTGAGAAAACCTTTCCCGGAATAAAAGCCAATGAGGTTTTCAGGTGTATTCACAACAAAGGAGGGTGCTAGAAGATGCCACAAATACGAGTAGATCATAAATGTACATTTTCTGAGAAAACAGTTTAACATCTACAACTCATGGCACTGGATGCTGACCTTAACCAGTAACTAAAATTAATTAGTATCTTTCAAAAAAGACCTGGTGCTTCTCAGCATACACATTGAAGGGAAATAAAAGTGCCTTGGGGAAATGCCTCAGCTGAAGTAACATGTACAGACACACCACACTTCAAAATAAGGTGGGGATGGAGAAAGGGAGCATGGATGATCAGAAGTCTAGGAAAAAAAAAAAAGGGTAAAGAAGTAATATTGAAGAAAAGTGAAACGTTCTGTGATAGAAGGCAGATGTGAGTGTGTGTGTGAAATGCAGAGATATGTTTAAGGAGATAGGTAAAAAGATATCTTCCAGGACCACCATACACATGACAAACAGCTGAAACGTGGAAGGTTTATTTTAGAGAGTAGCTAAAACATATTAATAATAAAAGGATAATGAGATCCTGCCTAGCTAGGATTGAATGAC
>VWZN01011335.1:0-14686 GCA_013396955.1 Regulus satrapa
AGCAGCTGTGAAGAAGCCAGAGATCCACCTGCAGCCCATCCAGGGTCCTGTGCTGGAGCATGTAGATGCACAAATGGGGCTGTGACACCGTGGGAGTCCAGGCTGGAGCAGGCTGCCAGCAGGACCTGTGCACCCATGGACAGAAGAGCTCATACTGGAGCAGGTCATGCCTTGCAACCCCCGCCAAGGCACCGCAGCCTGTTCCAGAAGGACTGCGCCCCATGGAAGGGACCTATGCTCATGTGGGAAGGATCCACACTGGAGAAGTTCATGGAGATCTGTCTCCCTGGGAAGTGCCCCATCCTGGAGCAAGGGCAGAGTATAAGTAGTCCTCCCCCTGAGGAGGAAGAGTTGTCACAGACAACATGTAATGAACTGACTGCAATCCCCATCACCCCGCATCACTGGAGGGGAGGAGAGAGAGCAAATTGGGGGCCAAGTAGAAGATGGGAAGAGGACAGGGTGGGGAAAATGTGTTTTTAAAATTTATCTCTATTTCTCATTACTTTACTCTGATTTGATTGGTAATGAACTAAACTAATTTCCCTCAGTCAAGTCTGTTTTGCCTATGATGGGAGCCAGTGAGTGATTTCTCCTTGTCTTCAACTCATCCCATAAGCCTTCTATTATATTTTGTTCCCCCTACCCAGCTGAGGAGGAGAATAACCAGAACCATTCCAGCCTGGCATCTTTCTTACCACAACTAGCAAGCAACAGTTCCAAAAGATTGATAAACAATTGTCAACAGCCAAGCTAACGAAGATATTTAAATGGTGTCAGGCAGACGAGGGCCAAAATATAGGTTTCAACAGCCCTTTTCAAGCCCACTTGAAGACAAATTCTGCAAGCAAATGTTTTTCATGCAGGTTTTTTTACAATAAGACATTTTATGCAAACAGACTGCAGCATGTATACTTGTATTAACACTGAATACCAAACTGTTCAACACCAAAGTGGCAGAGATGACCAAGTCATATAGAAGGCAGTTGGATGTCACAAGGGTGAGGATTATTGCATCCATCAAGGTAGTTCTCAATAAATCTCTCTGGAGATTTATTCAACTCAAAAGGGTTTTTTTTCTTCTCCACTTTCACTAAAAAAGAAACTCTCTCTTCTCCAACTGCCCAATCTAAGAAAGCCACCCTCGAAAATTAAAAAAAGCAAGTCCCCTGAAAAACTGCACTCACTAAGATGAAGCACTCTAGGAAAACAATATGCCCTGGACTTTGATCAGAGGACCTCCAAAGGTGTCTAACTTACTGATTCATTTTATTGAAAACAAGAATCAAAGCTGCCATACTAAAACCTGGAGAACCTCTGCCTAACTAGTGCTCCACATGAAGGCAGAGCAATGTTGCTATTGAAGTTCTGGTATTGGCAGCAAATCACCTTCACATCCAAAAACCTAATATCACTAAGGGGGGCTTTCATTACAGTAGCTAGCCTCTGATCAATTATCTTACATATTTAATTCCTACTCTTGAAGAGAACAAAACTTCTCAGGTATGATGTGCACTATTTTTCCCTCTTATCTGATCAAGAGGATTATTAGCAATCCTGAAACCCACAGGATTCTGTAGAAATCCACAGAAATCTGTACACATAAGAGAAAGCAATTTGCATTTTCTCCCTACTTTGTGGCCAAGTGCTTGCAGTCCATTTTATACCAAGTTACACATTCTTTCTCAAATAAGAATTCAGCTCACTAAAACCAAACTGTATTAATTATTACTGAGGTCATACCTGCATCTTGGTCATGAGAAAACAAACAGAAGGCAGAAGGTGGAAGATGAACAGAACATTCCAGTATGCCCAAAATTTTATCTTCATAAACTGAGAAAAAAGACCTGTCGTCTTTGTTATCTATGTCACTGAGACTTGCACAATTAAAGCAAAGGGTTAAAGAACTAAATATTCCCCAAGAGTTCAAGTCACTGCACATAAATACTGTTGTGACTACAGATTGCAAAAGAACGGAAACACAGTAAATCATCCTGTTTTTTCTGAGAAATTCTGGGACTATGTTCTGAATTTCCAGGAACAGAAGACAAATACTGCCAATTCTCACTGCCGGATTTTTATTGAAGAGTTCAAGAATTTGGAAAGGACTCCTGAAAGCCACTGAAAGATAGTATTGATTTTTTTTTCCTTTTTATTTTTTTACTGAGCTAGAGATTGTTTCTAGGAGAATGCACTCAGTGTGACTGGTTTATATGGTAACTCCTAAAAAAGTTAAAAGAAAAGAAGAAAAAAGCTCTTAAACAAGACCTGAAAGGTTTTGAAAGCAGCAAACCTTGCAAACAAAGAGCCCAATAAGTCAGAGATCTATACCCTGCCCATCTCTCTATTTTATTTTTTTTTTTTAAATGAGAATAGAATGTCTTGCTGCCAATTCACCTTAAGGATGTTCTGTAACACATATTCACTTACCCACATTCTCATTTTTCTTGCCTTGAAAGTAATCCCAACCTCCAATGTGTCAATTTACTGTAATACTGAATTTATAGCATTAAGGTCCCAACCTTGGGATCTCCAGAGCTGTGTCCTTCATAGCTTTTCATTCACATTAAGTAAGAAAATGAGCTGATAAAATAGAATTCTTCTTGACACTCTAATCTAGAGCATATTTAGTTTAACCTTCTTTTAGCCCTTTACCAACAAAATGCTTTCACTGCAGCCAAATTTGAAAGACAAGTTGATGAAAGCTCCTAAGTCAGATTTAGTAGGGGTGGAAAAACAGATGTTCAGGGTTTTTTTAATGCAAACTTCAGTTCTGACAGAAGGCACAGTAGTTGTGAATGGGCTTCCACAGCTAGTCTTCAAACTGGTTATAAGCACTTAGGGTAGTTAATACACAGTAAGCTTTGACCAAAAATAACTGAGTCATTTTCCCACCATCTTAAGTCACCCCATGTTGCTCTGACACTTCCAGTCTGCTGACTGCCCCAGACTAAAGCAGATTATCTATAGGGTTTGTCAGAAAAAGGGAAGTACCAATGAAAATTCACATTTTTACTTCCTATGAACCACTAAAGACACTGTTTTCACAGAAGAGATTGACACTCAGTAAAGAATTTGCAGCTCAAAAAATGACTGCATAGAATGTCAAGTTTCTCTTACATAGCTCTCCTTTCCCTCAGCTTCACATCATGACTCAGATGATGCTCTAAATGAATTGGAAGCATAATTTCACAGTGCATCAAAATTATGAAGTCCAAGCACATCTATTCACATATTCTTTTAAACTCATAGATCCAAGTATAGTAACAGATTTTTCAGGACATCCAATTTCTCAAAGTCCAGTCTATTTTTATAGCTGCAAGAGAAGCTATAAAAGAAGTTATGTTTTTCCTGCTATTGGGAAAAGCATTCAGGTACATTCAGCTGACAACTCAGCATATACTAACATTAGACCTAACTAATTAGAGGTTTCCTGTTGAGGAAAAAAAATTGTAAATTGACATATTACACAACATGTATGAATCCTAATACTAAAGAGATTTTTCTGGCAGTTTTGTTGTTGTTTTTATTGGGTTTTTTGCTTTTCTTCCCAATGACTAGCATAACTGTAGTAATCACTACTAGCAATGTTTCTCTTGGGACAAAAGGAAACGGTTTTAATGTCACATGACACTGTTTAATTATTTGGGTATCTGCAGGGTCCAAAATCATAACTGAATCCTCAGGGTGGTAATCACATTATGAAAACAGAAGACAAAAAGTGCAAAGAAAAGATCATATTCAAACTGGCAATTTACAGTTTCATAAAAAATACAAAGCAAGCAATATGCCAGCTAAAACTGTCCAGGAAAAAAAAAAAAAGAACTTTTACATGCATTTTTATTGAGTACCTTTGAATTTAGCTGAGCATTTTTAGAATATACTCTTTGTAATATGCCATATTGGCTGCTTAGATACAGCACAATGACTCAAAAAGCATAGGATCTAACCAAGTATAAAAATCTCTGCCTTTGTTCCTACAAATATAGCATTTTGTAAACTGATACATTGTGGTGCAAGGCATTTCACTGCTATTGTAGCTTGCCACCTTTGCTTTGGAAACCAGTGCCTTCTCCCAAATAGGAAATGGCTATTTTAAAGACAAATATCAAATCCGTATATATTAATGACCCAGTTTTTTCAGCAGCAGAACTTGAATACAGGATGGTAACAGAGGCTGTTTCCAAAATGTTAGCAAAACCCAGAGAACTGCCAGACAGCTATTAGCAGTTTGATGAAAAGTTTGAAGGCACAATCAATCACCGGCACACAGCAATATGATGCTACAAGCTGACACAAACATGCAATTTCACAACTTACTATCCGATAAGGAAGATGTAAAAAGGAGTCTGGGCAGCCAGCTAAAGCCATTTGTTCCTTCAAATTTTCTTCAAATTACATCTACTTCTTCCCAGGACCTGCAGAGTACAAACAAACTGTCAGAAACCATACTGAAGACATTTCATCAACTTATTATTGAAAACAGTTGGAGGAGGAAGACCAAGAAGATCAAGATGAGGTGATGAGGATTTGCATCAACGTGAAGTAGAAAATGTGCACATTTGCTGCCTGTAGCCTAGCAAACACATTCAATTTGATATCTCATTTAAAAACCCAACATAACTATTCTCAGACTGTGCAGCTTCTGCTTTATTTCCACTGTTTAGGCAACAATTAAGGCCTCCCTTCATGGCAAAACCCTAGCCATTTGAAACCTGGCTCTCACCACCTGAGGCTATGTTTTCAATTGCAGAAAGGAAACACCGAAATTTCTGAGTTAATATAGATGACAGTTCACTTATCACAGAATCATTTAAGCTGGGAAAAAAAATACAAGATCACCAAGATCATTATACAGCATCAGCCTCCAATGCCTGGCTACACAGCTTCTAACCTTTACCCTTTCCTGCCTTCCTTTTCCCCCCGTGGTTTTATTCTCACACAATATATCAAACAGAATGTCACATGCAAATTCAAGTCTTGCACTTGCTTTTCTGAGTGATTATTAGCAACAGCTTTTCAAGGTGAGTTGTGTTTTCTTTGAAGCATCACTTTGTGATCAAATAGAGCTTGAAAAGAAATCTGCAAACGTTTAGAGGTACATATGGCTAAAGAACTAAAAATAAGAAGGCAAGGCAATGTCAAGAAAGTTATTGTAACTGCCTCATAACAAAGGAAACAAAAAAAAATTAAATAAATAGATAAAGTACTATTTGCTGCTCCACCATTTCTTTCTACCAGTGGTGGACACATCTCTGCAGAGATAAGACAAGCGATGCCACCTCCAAGTAGATTAAAAAGGCATTACTGGGTAGGAGAAAGCAGGCTGCAAAGCACAGTCAGGACTTTTACTTCTACCACAAGCAAGCTCCTGTCTGGTTTGCTGTTAGTTATCAATTATGTGTTCAAGACAAAAGCCCGAGTTTTAAACAGGCTACCCACTGCTCTCTGGTAAGCACAAACTGTCACCAAACCAAAGCTGCCAGCAAAATTTATGGGACAGTTAAGTGAGGGACAAGGGTAAAAAAACATTTTGGACAAACTGTTCCTGGACGACTTCCCGCCTATGGTCCANTAGCCTAGCAAACACATTCAATTTGATATCTCATTTAAAAACCCAACATAACTATTCTCAGACTGTGCAGCTTCTGCTTTATTTCCACTGTTTAGGCAACAATTAAGGCCTCCCTTCATGGCAAAACCCTAGCCATTTGAAACCTGGCTCTCACCACCTGAGGCTATGTTTTCAATTGCAGAAAGGAAACACCGAAATTTCTGAGTTAATATAGATGACAGTTCACTTATNCTTTATTTTACCTAGTTCCAAGATGAGTTTGGCTGAGGAATGGCAGCCTCCTCCTCTATCAGTAAGGCAGGCAACTGGCAAACTCCTGGGAACTTCTTTCCAGGAAGTAGTTACTGGGGCTTCTGCAGTGATCAATTCATACAGCCAATTACCCCAGGAGGAAACTGGCTTTGGCAACAGCAAGTCTGAAAATCCATTTAACCAAATATGCACAAATCCAGTTGTTTATTCTAGGTAAGTAAATAAATACTATTGGGGGAGGGGGGAATTAAACCCAAAATCTTGCAGGATTCATAGTGGGGGGGAAGCCACATCAAGCATCTAACTTTGTAGGCACACTACTCGACTTACACTACTGCTAGTCTTTAAATACATAAAGAGTGCTCTACAGCCTTCTTCCATGCCTAAAAGTCTGCAGTCAGTTTTAAAGATTGAACTGAAGATTTCACTTTAATCACCCAGTTTGTTCCGGGAGAATTAAGCACAGATTCAAGAAAAGCTCTTAAAAATCTTTTCACCTGGGGGAGATACCATTTTATTTTCTTTCTCAGAAGCACATCTACAGAGAAATTAGGCATGCCACCGAAACAGCTTTTATCAAGTTGTTAAAATGCATGAAGAATAAAGAGAACTGTATTATTATCCTCTAAATCCACCAAAACTAAAGAAAGTTTACATAAACAGGTAAGGGAAAAGAATTGAGCTTTACACTGCAACAGTTTTATGTTTATTATCACTTCAGTAGTTAAACATCAGGAAAAGGCACAACTGCTCTAAATTTAATGGTAGGTTACTTAGGACTGAATATCAAAATACCGGTCTTTTGACGTTTCCGCAAAAGGCTCCAATTCACTTATAGGAAGATAGATTAAATATGCTCCTAAACAATACCAGACCAATTTGTCTACTCTAGGGCATGTTGCAGTTTATGCCACAGCCCCATTACAGCAGTGGAAGATCATAAATTATCTCAAACAATAGTTGGGAGTCAAAACTGCATAATTTATCAAGAACCATTTGCTTCACTGCTACAATCTTGAGTATTCATTTGTTAATGTGCAGAAAGAGAGGAAAGCAATAATCTCTAGATTGTATCATTCCTGGTCAGTCACACATTAACCCTGATTTAAGATCTCATCTCTTTTGTCTGTCTAAAGACAGTTTATCAACCTAGTCCTACCCCAGGAATACAAAAAGCCTTTGCTCACCTTTAAGACCTAAGGTTTTTTGTACCACATCAATAGGTAATACATTTCATAGGGACAGAACTCTACACCAATTCACACATTAGTAGATACCTATTAGAACTTAAAAAGAAAAACAGTTTAATTTTTCCTGTGCTGTTGTCTTTAAGCATGGTATTTAGCATGTCACTTCTCGTCAGAGACCGTAGCTGCACACAGACATACATGCTCCTTCCACACAATTTGCACAGCGCGAATTGCAGAGGTACTCAAGTGCCAACTTTTCCTAAAGGTCTTATGTGGGGGAAACGCCAAAGGCCTGTAAATAGGAAACAAGCTATGTAGTTGATCACCATTACAAAACTCAGGACATTCAGGGATGGGAACAACTGTCATGCAGCATGGAGAGACAGCCTGTGCACGTTCAGAACCAAGCGATTTCATGTGCTTTTATTGGCTTCAGAGCTCTGCCTTGGACAGAGGCCCTGAAAGAAGGACAGTCGTGATAAACCATGTTTCAAAGGTCACGTGACTCATTTTTGGTATGACATTCTCCAGAAGAAAGAATGGACTACTATGTGGCATAGCTTTGATGCCTTAGCCTCTCAAAAGGGTTAAACAAACTCACACCATCTAAAAGATTGATACTAATCCTGCATGGAAAATGCTGCAGGTATGCACCCTGGAGATTGTCACTGCTCTGAATGGGTTGTTTAAATCACAATCAAATTACTCAGCTAACCAGCAAATTAAGTTGTCTATTAACTGCAAATTAAGCCCATCACCAGGTATGTTTTTCTGATTTATCACTTGTTATCTGCACAATCCCAGCAGAGGAAACGGTATCTCTCCCAGCACTCTGGAAGCAGACACAGCCTACGCACCTACAGATACTGTGGTAGGAAAATGGCAGGGGTATGGTCACTCTGCCAATTCAGGAAGTTTTCCAGGTTCTACATGTGCCATCTGTCAAAGTCTTAAAATTCAAGAGAAAAATAATTTTTAAAACGCAATTGCTTGCAGATTAGTTAGGAACAGGAGGAGGAGGGGGAAAAAAAAAGAAAGGGATTTTAACCTGGCAGAGTTGCAAGACAAGCTCCAGAGCTCTTGAAAACTGGATTTATGCACTTTTATTAAAGGTAACTTAACAGATTTGTTTAGTGTTATACCCTTTTAAGTATTTCATAATTTTTCTTCTATGAAGTTCTGCTTTCTGTAGCAGAGTTATTGTGAAAGAAGAAAGGGAGAAAAAAGCTTCAACATGGCCTTTCATTTTGACCTGAAGATCTTTATCTAAGATCTCAGGTTTTACACGCAAATTTAAAACCTTTCCCTCCCGTTAATGTATATCTTTTATTTTTTCACACACTAAGTATCACTATTCCATTTCTCCCAACAATACCGAATGAGATTTAGCAGACCAAATCTGGATTCTCCTAAGAAACTAGAACAAGGTCTTAAAACTGAATCAATACAATAGTCTTCCCTACCTTACCTTCAGGACTGTCTGAGTTAAGTCTACTGGACTTTAAATTTAACATCTTGAAGACCCAGGGAGAAAAGATCCTCTCTTCCCCATCTTTACAAGGAGCAATCTCCAAGACTTCAACTGGCTGTTCTCCTACCTGTAGGCTCCTCACTACTTCATATAATCTACAGAAGTGTTCNTGGACATACTGAGCAGGCCTCTGAAACACAGGCATGAGTACCCATACTCTGACACTTTCTTACCAGTCTATTCCTATTGCCATAGTTACAATGGAAATAAAGTTGGATACAAGCAGCATGAGGCATGCCAGTGAATTTTCCATAAGTTGAAAGACCTGACAGCTAGCAATGTCCCCAGCTGCACTGAAACTGCGGGACCCAGATGTGCTTTTGCTTGCAAGATCCAGACCATTTCTCACAAAAATGAAGCCTGAATGACTATGTGGGCTGAAAAGAAAGTGCCATGAGATTCCTGAGTTGGCTGGACCAGAGACTAAAACACCCGTGGCAGCACACAAGTTTGTCGTAAGATTTCATCATAGCTTCAGCAATCAGTACATGTAAGGATTTCTAAAACATCTTCCCCTCTTTTAGTGACAGCTTCAGGTGGAGACTATCAATTTAGAACACTGAGAATGCCCTTCACCCTCCCTAAGGGATCCCTTGATCAGCAGGACTGGATTCATCACCCCATTTTACTGACCACACTTTACTCAATTTACTCAGCTTGAACACACATTTGCTTCTCTCCCCAGCTCTGAATGTCCCTCCTCACACCCAAAGTCTCCAGTCTACTCATGCTGAAAAATAATACTGGGCTAGATTCCCTCCAAACAAGTTCTTTTTCCTCCAAAACATGTCCTCAAACACTCCAGAATGGAATCACTCTCCAACCACAAAAGACTTAATGACATGATCGTCAACACCCTCCCTGATGGCCCACTAAGATTAGCAGCAGGTAATATTTAAGAATATCTGCAGCTTTCACAATTTCCCCCCATTTCCCTTGCAGGAATTGGTATCTTCACACCCATTTTGTTACACAGATGTACCCAAAAGGCATTTGCAAGTCTATGATATGGAGCAACTGCCTAACTAGAGGAATACTTTAAACATCTTTGAAAACAAAGCATTGTTCTAGCTAAAATTTCAAGCGAGTGTTGCGCACTAAAATGAAAAGCACTGTTCAAAATATAAATCATCAATCAAAAGCACTTCAGTTACGTCCAAACACTCCCACGAAACCATACTAAAAAATCTGGTCTTATAAAAAAAAGGAATATAATTCTCTTTTGCCATTCTTAATTGCAAAGCTGTTAGTCTAAATATTACACCTTGTAAAGGAAGCCATTTGCCATTGTACTTTTGCCAGAAAGTGAAGAATCTTGGCAACGGCAATTCAGGCTTTTGAAAGCCAAAACAGATACATACTTCAGAAGAAGCACAGAAGAACTGATGCCATCCCACCTCGAGCCTTGCCAAATAAAATTAAATAAAATATATGCAGTTCAGCATTTTTTGGTTTCCTTAATCGGCCTAAAATTTTGAAAAGGCTCAAGACTCATAGCCTGTGAATTCATGTTCACCTCCTGACAGAACAGCTTCACTGACAGCAAAGATAGGATCCTGACAAAAAAACAGTATTTAGCCCAACAATATTGGACAACACCACCAAAGAAACAATCAACCAAGGGGAAAAAAAAAAAAAACCAACAAAACAAAACACCAAACAACAAATCCCAAACCTATAATGAACTTTGGAAGCATTTACAAAACTCCACAGTTTCACTGTCTTCCCTGATCACTGAAAATCCTCTTCTGTCTCCTAATAGCTTCAAATCCATAGCTTTGAAGCAGGAACTTTGGCAACTAAACAGAGACTTGTACCAAAGTCTAAATGAAATGTTAATTAGACAGAAACTGAAATTTAAAAAAAAAAAAAAAACAACATGTAGTAAACAGCAGAAAACCCAACCAGCAAGACATATGCAGAGGTAGGGAAGGTGCAACGATGCATGACTGGGACATGAGATGTACATGAATGAGGCAGCCCAAGGTGAACTTCATCTGACAATGCCACAACTACTGGTCTCCAGTTTCACATATACAGTTTCTTACTATGTCCTCTGCTTCCAGAGGACCAAAAACCCATCTCCATTCTCTTTGTGTTGCCACTGTCTTGCCTCCCCTCCCCACTCCAATCTAGTCACATTTCTCATAAAACAGAATCCAAAATTTTATAATTTTGGGAAGCAGTCTAAATAATTATTTCCTTATGTTATTTTAAGCTTTTATTATCCAACCTGAAGACTTAGACTGAAGTTATACAACAGTCAAGATGACTTAATAGCTTGTTACTGCCAAGAACAGGACAGACATCCCACTCTCTTCATCAGCCCTTGCTCTACTTTCTTCTTCTCCTTCCTCCCAAGCAGCTTCATGGCACTCCTTCCTTCTCCCCCTTTTGTGCCATCTATGGTCCTTAATGAGTTCAGCTTGTGTTAATTAACGCATTTGTTTTGCTGAGTTCATGTTCTGCTAAGGAGGAACATGCAATAAACTTAGGTCTGACAGGGATTTCAGCTGGCACTATGTGAACGGCAGGAGACCGTGACCAAGAGGGGAAGAGGACAGGATCACCCCCTCTCCAGTAGCAGCAAACTATTAGATTAGCAAAGGCAACCGGTGAACTTCCATTCACTTTGTTTGTTGCTGTCAGGAGCTGGCAAACCTTTCCTACCACACATCTGTGAGAATTAATGCTTTCCAGGCACCTCAAAGAAATTAAACATTCAGATAGATCTCCAAATAAAATATGAAGCTTTTCTCAAAGGCACTTAACTTTCACTTTCTGGTACCAACTCAACTAAAGTCTGCTTTTGTTGCATACTTACCAAAACATTGCTTTTTGCATTCAACACACTACCGAGCCTTTATGCTTCCAACACACAGCTGGTGTGAATGGTCCTTCCCCCCTCTGCTCTGCAGTGGGATTTGAAAGCCAAGGGCTCTAGATCCCCCAACCCAGAGACTAAACTACACACAAGACATTTTTCTAAACAATTAAAGTTAATCAGCCTCTGCATGATGTTGTTTTTGTTGGTTTTTGTTTGTTTGCTTGCTTGTTTTTGATTTTTTTTAAAGTCAGATCATTACAGATTCTGTTTGAAACCATCTTAATCTACATGCCTATCTATAAACATCCATTGGAAAGATGTACCAGACCCAGCTTGCCTTTATTAAGGTGATTAGATGGTAGCATGCACTCCTCAGCTGTTACTTTTACAGTCTCCTGACAAAAGTTAGGAGGCTGTAAAAGTAACAGCTGAGAAGTGCATAATAATAGTTGAAATATATATACAAAGGTTTGATAGAGAGACTTTTAAATTCATAGAGTAGCAATCTACAGCAAGGATACCCTGCTCCCAGCTTCTGTTCCCTTATTTCTATACAACACTTCTTCATTTTGGTGGAGAATCTTCCAAAGCCTGTATAAATCTTTTTTCCCCTCCTGGCTGATGCAAAAGACAAAGATTTTAAAAAAAAGAGAAGAAAAGAATAAAAGGCAATCTCCTATCACATCACCTACTGATCAGTTTTTCAAGCATTTTAAGCCTGTTTCATTCAAATTAAGCATTCATCAATCATCACAATTGTTCCCAGCCTATTATTCTTTATTTGGATCTTTATGCAGGGGGCTCCATAGCTTCACAAAGAACTTGCTAGCTTTTTATTACACCATAGCTACAGAAAGGGCTGGCCATAAGATTGACTTCAAAACCAATACTCACACTTGCACACAGAAAGCAACAGGCATTCATCAATGACATCCACATCCCTCCTTAGGGTCTCTCCTGCTCCCCAGCACTTTCAGGTGGGCTAAAATACTTTCCCTGGATTTAAAACTTCACTAGTTCAAACCAGTGACATCAGACATTAGGGTTTTTACTTTGACAATTTACAGGGTTTAATGCTGATAGTTAACACATTAACTACACATGTATCACTTGCTGTTCTCTTGGTACAAGATTTTTTGTGAAGAATTATTAACTAGGAATATCAGAAGCTTTTATATAGACATCAAGCTTTGAGTTTTTGAAGAAAATAAATTGAAAGACGCTTTTACAGTTATCTATGAGTTATGTTCATGAATAAGCACTAATTTACATAGTCTAGTCCCATACAAATGGTTGAAGCTAGAAGGCAAGTTTCAACATTTTGATTCAAATAGCAAGGAACTCGCCAAGATGGTATCTTTTTGAGGTACCATAAAAGGTACACTTAAGTGAGAAGGTTACTCTCAGTATACCCCATTTTTATGTTTAGAACACTCAAAAGAAAGACTTTCTGGTTAGCCTCTGGAAAAAAAAACAAAAAAACAAAAAACAACCCCCCCCCCACACACACACATTCTGTTAACCCACATATGCATTCTCCAGCATTAACAGTACCTTAATTGACTCTCCAAGTAGTTTCGTGGTAACTATTCCCAAGCATTATTTACTCCACAGAGTTCAACTGTTGAAACAATTCTGACAAAGACACCATAGTAAGTAACAGTAGCAAGTAGCAAAAAAACCTGAAGCAAACCCCTTTTAGCTCTCATGCACAGCAGGGTAAGTGTTACCACAGAATGGCTTGTGATAATTCAGCAGAGCCAGGAGAGCTCTGGACCACATTAACCCCAACCAAACAGGCAACTCTGAGACCAATTCTGCTTCTAGCTACAAAGAGTGCAAGGAGGCAACTCCAACAAAAACTGTGCTGCTCTTAGGATGAGCAGGAAATCCTGTCTATTCAAGAGGGCGATAATAAAGTGCAAGTGCAAGGAATAACACACAAATTAAAGGAATATGTACACCCTTGACCGGAATATAAGAAACTATGCCCAATTTGGAGACTGCACTCATTCACTCCCATGCAATGAAGCACCAGCAATGCCAGAGCTGGCTCAACTGTAAAAAAAACTGCTTGTGGTTTTAAGATACCGATGTCACAGATACCCCATGTGTACTTTAACGCTGCCTTGCTAACAAATCACAGCAATCTCTTCTTAGAGCAAAGAGACCATTTTGTAATCTCAAATGCATTTGCGGGCATTATGCAACACACAAGCTTCAAATCCACGGGTGGCTTACGGTTAGCAGCAGGCAATCAGTACCGACTTTCAGAACACAACTAAAATGTTACTGGCACTCTGTTCTTGAATACAGGCTAAGAATTTCTATAAATAAATAAATAAATAAATAAATAAATAAAGGATATCTGTATGCAAAAGTCTCTTACCGTCTTCCGTTTTTTAGCTCTTAAAAAACAATTTCAAGCTGGCATCTAAAAGTGAGTATGCTGACCTACTTGCAAATATAATACCACCCTGGGACAAACAGGGCATAGCTTTGTCAAATAAGTGTAAACAAAACAGAAAATAAACCTACAGAATAGGTTAATATTTTGTACAAGAGCTAATGTTCAACAAAAAGCTGAAATCTGGCCAACTGATCACATGTTTCATGTGCATTAGAGAACTCTTATTTACTGCCATTTACTTGTACCTGCAGAGAGGGGAAAAAAGAGGATATTCTTCCCTTGATTCTAAAGTTCACAAAGTGATCAAAATCCCAGCTTAATGAAGACTATGGTGAGGTTGCAAGTGTCACAGCTTCCACCAACCCTCTCAAAATGCAGTGTTGGAAGGCACAGGGAAGAAAATTGAAGTGATACCACCCAGGCTTCATAGACTATGTCAACTTAATTAGAATGGTATTTTGGCAGTACCGAAAGATTACATATCGAAGGCTGGGTAGCAGGCCAAATAACTTCGCTAGAATATTTCGCCAAGCCACCTACATTAAGAGCTACCTCCCTGTACTTTCAAGGTGTTGTAAAGGAAATCTGTTGTTTCTGGCCTTACGAGGCTCTTTAACAGAGGTATGAAATGTTGAATATCCCCACCACTGAAGGTTTACTAGATATGCATTAAGCAAGGAACATCCCTAGTTAACCTTCAGACTCCAGAGCTGCAAAAAGGGGAACATTTATTATCCAAGGGTGTAGGCTCCAGATGTAGCCGAAGTGCCTTCCCTATGTACCAATGTACTCCAAGCCTGGAACCCACACACAGGTCCCATCTGCATTCTCCCACCTCCAAGGTTGCCCAGCTGGTACCAGCAGCAGTGGAAAGGAGGGAAAAAACAGCATGTATCTCTTT
>VWZN01011335.1:14736-40024 GCA_013396955.1 Regulus satrapa
ATCATTTTATAGGCCTATAGTACACTGCCCACAGAAGCAAATCAACATCCAGGCTGCACATGGAGCTGATCACAACGCTACTACAGGACACAAAGCCAGTCACATACCCTAGGTGGTGGTATATGTACAGGAGAAATGCACTCATCCACACTGCCACATCAATCAGGGAGGAGAAACAGGCACTCCTTATGTGTAGTCCATCTCATTCCAGCAGCTATCTGGGTGTCAGAGAAAGCTGGGGCTTGCATGAGATGAGCTCAAGAAGCCATTTACAATGAAGCACACCACTGGAGCACCTGGTTCTTTCTATTGACAGCAACAGCAATTTAGAAAACTGGTTCAGAGGTAGCCATCTGTGATCTGGAGACAAAACACCAGCCAAAGGAATCCCTCCCCAGTGTACAGTACTGAAACTTCAAACTCTCAGCACCTCTGGACAAGACTGACAATTATGCCAGGCCAGTCATGCACTAACCCCAGACTTTTGGTCTTTGTACTGCAGAAATCAATCCTGACAAAGCTCCAGTTTTTCCCAACAACTTCTACGGTTTAATTTCACTCAGTCTGCATGTGTGTATAATACATATATTATACACATATATTACACACATGCACGTACAGGTGCCTGTGAAATCGATGAACTCTAGATTAAGAGATTCTTTATCAGCAGCACATGATGACATGGCAGAACTCAGCTGACCTCATGAAAAATGAAAAATGAAAAATCTCAATTCTCTTCCCCGAGTTTCTTTCGCTGTTTGATGCAGATATTTTGTTCACACTTTGCTCTTCCAAAAAGTTCTCCCTCTCCCAAAATACACTGCAGTATAATAAAACAAAACATTTATGAAAGGAGCAGATGAGCTCTCTTGCAAAAGCCTCTGTGAATATCAGAAATTTGAATTTCTAATTGCTGCTGTTAATTGATAAAGTAACAATTCCAAAATGTTTTTTGCTACTTTGTATTTTGATCTATAAAAGCATTCACTCGTCAGTAATACAATCAATTTGACAGATGCATCAGAAAAGTCTCGATTTTCATTTCAGCCTCGCTAATTAGCGGTTCTATTTTATTAAAAAGCAGCTCTGCATGAAGAGATGGCTTCACACAACTGCCTGTTTTACACAAATACCTCCCACAAGCTTTCATGCTACTTTCTGTCACTGGAAGAGGGAGAATATTCCCTTCACCTAATGCTCTGATGCTTACAGATCTCAGCAATCACTAGCTTGTAATAACTAAGTCTTTCAAATGGACAGCAGTACCACAGAATTTGCCACCAATGTCAGATGTTCTCTCCTCTTAATAGCATTACTGGTATTAGATAAATTGCACTATGGCTTGGAAACTATCACATTTGTTTCCTGCAACATCTTTGCCTACGCATCTTTTCTAGTCCAATAACTTGTATAAGTCAACATACTAAAATGAACAGCACAATTTTCATGAGGACTCTCCCATTTAACTAAATGACAACCTCCTCATTATACAAACTCAAAAGGTTTCTGTCCAAAACACAAGACAGAAGCAGAAGCTCACTGAAGCTGGATGCCTCTCAGGAGTCAGGTTTGAGAAGGCTGCTCCACACTGAAGTGCTCTTCTCGCTGTGGCAGGAGATGATAAACACTGTTCCCAGAGAAGCTCCCAGTTGCAGAACTTCCTAGTCTTGTCTTTTAAGCTGCAGGCATACCTTCTTATTCTGCTCCTGCAGAAATGCAACAACACATGGCCTAACACAGCACTCTAGTCAGTCTCAGTGGGACAAGCAAGCAGCAGTAATGACACAGATAATTTTTCCCATGACAGCAAGTAGTAACACTTGGTCAGAAAAGACCTTGCAGCTCAAGTTAAGAAATGCAGGATTATAGAAAACCACTACCAATGCATGGAGAGGGAGAAATAGTGAGCACACCAGAAAACAAGCACCTGAATTGTTCCCATGGCCTAAGGGACAGAAAGACATGGCTGATTTTCTTACTAGCCTTTGATGACAGATATCTCGGCAAGTTAAACCTTTTAAGGTTTAAATGCCTAATGAGATCCACTTTTAAACACACCCAGAAAAGACAACTGGAAAGCGCAGAATCAGTCTGCTTTTGCACCAAGTTGGAACACAAACAGCTCCTTCTGCGGAGGCCACATGTGCCAAGAAGGACTAGGCTCCAGCTCCTGGCACTTGAGCAGCACTGAAGTTTTCATTCTCTGGATGGAAAGTACAACACTGCTGATCACTTGCACTGCAGACAAGTTAAGAAATCACCCCATATAGTAAGACAAAACTAAGGAAATTTATCATTCATTACCAGAAACCTTCTCCCTGATATCCAGTGACAGGATGTGTGGGAATAGTTCACAGCTGAGTCAGGGGAGGTTCAGACTAGAAACACAGAAACACTTTCTTTACCAAGAGGGTAGTCAAACACTGAAACTAGCTTCCTAGAGGGGTGATCAGCAGCCCAAGCCTGACAGTATTTAAGACGCACTTGGACAATGCCCTGAAGTGGTCAGACAGTTGGACTGAATTATCACTATCAGTACCTTCCAACTGGAATGTTCTATTCCTTTCATCAGACATTCAGTGATCCATTTAAGGAACACTCTTTTATGTTTCTACCAAAATCGCCTTACACAGTGAATAGTCTTAATTGAAGTTCAGAACATTTTCTTTCTTTAATTTGGAATTTTTTTTTTTTCTGATACAAGTCGGGCATTGAGGAAGCACTGGAAATAACTACTTCTAGAAATGTCCATCTCAGAACAGCCAGGTACTCTCTTGCCATCAAAGTTGAGCTTATGGAAAAAACAGTCAGATGAGAAAAAGTAACTTTCTCATTAACAACCCCATTCCGCCTCAAAGTAAGAGTAAAACCAGTCAGAATCGAGCAATTTAGGAAAAAGTTTTATTTGACATTGAAATGGTCTGGAAGTTCAGAGGATAAACTGCTATGCCCAAGGTAAGGGGCTGATGACATTCCACAGCCATCTCAGGAACCACCTGACCCCCCACTGCCACACGCTTTACACACACTTCCCACTTCTCATCCAACACCCTCACTTTCAGCATGTGGCTCTTGGGGAAAGCGTGTAAGTTTGCACTGACTGCTGACCAGTGATGTTGGCCAGCAAGGGACCAGTTAACAATACGAAATTTCACAAGCCCACAATTACAAAACAGATATGAGCAAGTACTCTGTTGACAATTAGCGCTCCAGCTTTATTTTATTTATTCTAGTCTAAGAACAGATGTTGCAGCTATTCGAAGGTTTTCATAACCTTAATTGCTGACCTTAATTGTTGTTAATCTTTCCCATGAAGTGAGACAGACAGACGCCGCCCCTATTTTGTGAAGATAGTGAGCTGCAGGGTATGAATAATAAAATACAGTATTGTCTGCCTTCTCTCTCCTGTGTGAAATGCAAGGGTATTGGGATTGGCCAGCAGCATGGAAGAAAAAGAATGAACAAGTGACTCAGCTGTTTTATTTCTTTTTTTTTTTTTTTTAAAGATGCAACTGCTACAGGGCTGAATCTTGACACCGACATTTCTTCCCCCTCCCCAGGAATGGGTGAAGCCTCCAAGTGCCAGCGAAGGAAGTACTGTATTTAGCCTTCAGGATGCCTGAAACAGCTGATACACAAAGCACCCTGTCCACCTCATTGAGTATCACTAAAGCTGTAGTATTAAGCAGCAAAGTGTTGAGTTTCACAGGGCAATATTAGGTTTCATAAACAAGTTCTCAGGCTGGACAAGAAAGCAGTATTTAATTATGTGCTAGAAACATTGCAAAACACACATGAGAGCTTCCCAATTCTTCTTTGCTCCTGGGAAGCCTGCCTGACTTCTTACTCAGGTATGGAAATTTTATATCCATCGTTTCCCAGCAGAACTTGGAGATTTAAGTTTTCTAACCAAGAAGTACATTCCTCCGACTTTGTTCTGCCCAAGTGTACTCAAAGATGTTAACTTGGTGTCCCAGTAACTTGAGACTAGGCAACACAGAGGAAGGACACAAGTTCAAAAATGAAACCCAGGATACACTGATTCAGGCATGCTCTATAACCTAAGGCAAGAGCCCCAGAAGTCAAGATAATGAAGATCAATTTCATGTTTATAATGCCTTCAAGCAAAAGCCCAGAGTGAAACTGGGACACACGACCTAACCAAAAGACCAGACCAGAATAGCATCAACTACCAGCTCTGCTGCAACATACAGGAAATCAAATCTTTCCCCTATCTCTCATGTCAAATCTCACCTTAACTGCAAACATCTTCAAGGATTCTTGACAGAAAGAAAAGGTAAGGACTGTTTTGGTTTTAGCTCCTTAAGAGATGTTACATTTGTTCATTTTTAGAAGTCAAAATAGATAAGCCAACCAAGCACCATGTATACTAAATAACTGCTCACACATTACATTTTAAGAGCAGCACTAAAAGATTGTTATAAGTTCCACAGTGGAAATAATTCAGTCAAGATTTCTAAACGAAAATATGAAAGTACCAAGCTGACAATTGCTGTATATATCCTGTCATACCTAAATGGATTTGGACATAGCATGAAAGGTGCTAAGTGACACAGTTTTAGAAATGAGTTCAAGGTAAATCCAGGGAACTTTAAAATCAGGAAGAAACTTATTTTCTGAAAGAACTAGCTAAAACAAGATAACAAAGACATGAATAATCAATAAGATGGCATGAGCAAATGTCAATACAGCTTCTGCAGAAGTTATGACTCAAATCCACCCAAAGTTTATGACACTGCACAAACAAGACACAAGTGGGCATTATCCCTAGGGACTCTTAGAAGGGTCTGAGCTGCTGTAGCATGCAGGAGCAGTCCCCACTTAACACCCAGTCAAAGGACAGCAGCTAAAGGTAGGAAAACACAAGGCTTTTTTCCATACAAGAAGTCATGAGAATTACCATAGTGGCCATTCTTTTCAGCATATCCTTAAGGTCTCTGAAATGTGACAGCCAGGGAGGTGACACAAAGTTTCCCAGTAGTATGATGTGTTCAGCCAGAGCTGGAGCTTCATGCAAAGCACCACAAAGATCTCATGATCACAGGCAAATAGACAGTCAAAAGGGCAACTCCAATTTAATTTCCACAAACTCAAGCCAGTGTGCTAGAAGAATAACCCTGCCTGTGTGTACCAATGAAGTAAGTGTCAGGAGTCTGAAATCTTGTTTGAAGTATCATCTTAAAGGAAAGAGGGAGGGGAGAAAAAAAAGGAGACAATATCTCACAAGGAAATACAGTATTAAGAATCAAGGAACTGCCACAAGCGAAGCAGAATCATGACAAGTCATTAAACCCAGGGCACACCCACGTCTTGAAAACTGTGGGCTGTTATGACATTGAAAGGGTAAAACAGAATTAGAAAGAGTACAGAGAAGAGGAATTCCTACAGCAGAAACGAACAGTCCTGGATCATTTGGCACAGAAAAGAGACAGCTGAAGGAAAAGAAGGCAGACATCGAGTAGTTATAGAGGACATGGAAAAAATAGCCAGAGAATAAGCATTCCCTCTCACAAACAAAAATTCAGAAAATCTGAAATGAATATAAAACATGAAAATCTTTCCCATGGGATGACTGGATTTATGAATGTATTATAATAATAATAATTTAGGCAAGCACTGGAGCAAGCTCATAAGGGATAGCAATGACAGTAATAGATGTGCACACTCCAGATAACTGCAGCATAGCTTACCATGAAGCAGAAGGGTCTAAAAGCAGAGAAAAACTACCTGAGAAACTGCAATTCAAATCAACATTTTTCTTTTATAATTCATATTCCTGGCTGACAATTGTGGTTGCCAGACATTAACCTAATGGGGATGGTGGTGAAGAAGAGATGAAGGAACAGCCACATCACCATGGTGCCAAAGCACCACCTCAGCACTGGCACACTGCATCCTCCAGAAAACACTGCACCAATCTAACAGATTTGCACCTTTAACTATTTGGCACAGACCTAAGAAACTACAGTTGCTAGGCATCCTCCATGTAACATTTACGTTTAACAGCAAGTCCTGCAGGCTGCTGCAGTATGTAGCAGGTAGAATACATGTAGCCAGCCCACAAGTTGACAAGCCAAAATGCTGGCTTCCCTACAACACACAACACACACGTGATTTGCTTCGCCAAAATGCCTCTTCCACTGGGGGTTTACTACATCCATGATGCAATACATTTTGGCACTGAATACAAAAGGTGCTGTTTTCATAATGGGCATCTAGGAAGGCCCCTCCTTTGTATTTCAGGCCAGGACAAGAACAAATTGAAATCTAAGGTTTTAAAGAACATGATTTCTGCATGATTAAGGAAACCTGATTAAGTCCTCCAAAATCACAACTTAAGGCCAACACTATAGTGAAAGCTGCTAAGAGACCACAGCTGAACAAAGCCTTGAACATCTCTTATCAGCTTTTTATTTTAGAAAAAAAAAAAAAATTAGAGCTACTTTCAAAACAGCATGAGAGTCACAACACCGGAAAGATTATGGCTTTATGCTATGTTCTCAAAATAGCATGCTAGAAAGATGTTTACAGAAATAGAAATTTTAGGTGCATTGTGCTTTCATCTCGAGCATCAGCTCAAGTCTATCCAACGCAGCATTTGCATAAGGCTCCATAAAACATTCCCTCATTCACAACCCCACTCTGATCAGTGGTGGAAAATTGTGATCAGATGCAGCCAATCACTTGAAAGCACTCCAAGACCAGAGGATTTGGATGCTGGAGCATGCTTGTCCCTTCCCCATTGCCCCACACACACTGTGCACTGAAAAATTCAGATTCCTCCAACTTGCTTCACTGAAATCCAAATAATCTAATAGAAGGTGGCAGCCAGCAGCACCACCAAAAATAAAACCATCAGAGAGAACCTAGTGAAGTGTAAAGTAATGCTTTGTTTCAGGAGGTTAAATGTGCAATTTATTTTCACTGTATTTCTTGATACAGAAAAGCAGCAGCAGCAGCAACTAATTTCAGGAACCATAGTCCCTTCTCCTCCAAGCCCAGGAGGCAAACCAAGGGAAAAGCAACTGTCTTTAAACACTGCCTCTGCTCCTTGACTGCCCAAATTCACCTTCGCTGCCCTTCTGTGTGGCAGAGTGATGCTTACTCAGTGTGTCAGGGAGAGCATCACTCCTCACTTCCCCTCCCTGCCTTCTAGGAATTTCCCAAGCCAACACTGGAGGATTAGGAGCTGTAATGCTATTAAACACTGCAATATCAAAATGTGAACTAAAGCACATAAAGCCTGCCTTAAGAAGAGGGGTATTTTGGGGTGGGTTTCTCTTTATTTTCGGTTTTTTTTTTGTTTGTTTTGTTGTTTTTTTTAAAACACCTGGAAAAGCATCTAAGGAAAACAGTGAGGAAGCAGTGTCAAAACGGGCAGCTCCACAAGCAAAACAGCTGAGTTTACGTGCGCATTGCAGCCTGCCTGCTACTTCAGATTACTTACTGCAGAGCAACAAGTCATTCTCTCCCTAATTGGGTCCCAGTCTAAAATAGTCCTGTTATTTTTAGTACAGTACTTAAGTATCTGAACTGTGCCCTGTACTGCCAAAGCTGGCATGCATCCCTGGCCATACCAGAAATTCCAATATTAAACAAGAACACACATGCCACATACCCAGGCCGACGTTTGTTCTTCTGCCTTGTCTTTAGTGGGCGACTTTAAAGACTTTAAACATTAACAGGCAGCCAAAAATGGCACAGGCTTATATGCTAATTCTGCATTTAAAGCCTCTCTCCCAGCTACTGTGCAACAAGAGAATCAACTGGCAAGGAAAGACAACGGAGTAAGGGTTGCAATACCACTGATTCGTTAGAGACAGTTAGTTTGTTTTTAGGGCACAGAGAAGGTAAGAATGAGATTATTTTATCTCCATTTTGCTTGGTTTGCATCCACACAAGTTCTAGGGAACTGGAGGAGAGGATAAATCTAAAATGCACTCTATCTCACCCCGTTCTGTCCCCTTCCACACCGCACATACACTATGGATTAAATTTAAACTAGTCAAGAAACAAAAGGCCCGTGTTAAATATGTTTACACACACCACAGAAGGAGGATTATGTAAGGTCTGTCTCACAAACAATATGCTTCTTCTGCAGAAGAAATAAGATGATCAAAGCAAGACTAGTGCATGTTCCCAAGTCAGTCTTCCCACCTTCCATCACAGGGGTGACAACCGTCCTGCAGTATGCTAATTCCGGAGTGCAGAGAGCAGAACAAAACCCAAAATATCCACAGGCTGCTCCAACAAAGCTTTACCTGTCACTGTGAGCTGACTGTCCTTCACCTTGTGCTTCCACTGTAATCTCAGTTTTGTTAGACCAGGAAGAACAAGTTCCCAGGAGGAATTTACTCTGTCCTTTTACCAAGTACTTTGCAGCAAGGAAGTCAACTCTATGAAAGAGCTTTAAAGACAAAATCCTAACCTGAAAGACGGCTGCCAGCCAACAACAATTTGTTAGTCTCTATTACCACTAGACCATCTGTTCTTGAAACTGTATGTTCCTTTTCAGAAGGGTTCTTATTTTGTGAACAGCATTAGCATTGTTCACTCTCTCCACTCTGTCAACATCCCCTTATCCAACATGCTTCTAGATCTGGTGGTGACACAAGACTAAGCCTCTAGTTTATCATATCATTATCTAGTCATTTTGGGTTCATCAGTATATTTCAGTACTTTCTATTTTCAATTATTCTAACCTTAGACAGTAGCAGAAGCAACATACATAAAACCTTTCATGGCTTCTGAATTATGGCTGAGCTGATCAGGGGCACCAACTAAATGTCGTTCTCAAACCCAAGTCTGACAAAAAAGCTGAAGCAAAAATTCAGCCTTTTGGCATTTGCCCTTTAACCATTTCGATATACTGATTCTGGATGAAAGAGCTTGCTTTGTATCTGAAGAGAGCCTTTTGCCACTGAGTGTTCATTCTCTCTCATCTTCAGTTTTTAGTTAATCCTTAGACCCAAGATACTTAAGCTTTGCTGTTGCCCATACATGACAAAAAGCAAGCAACAGTTAGTCTGTCTTGCTAGGTAAAGAGGTCAAGCAAAGGCCATCCATCTGCACTCCACTAAAAGGGCAATAGCCTGCAGACAATTATTGCAATACCAAAATAAGTGAAAGTGAAACAAGAGACATCAAAAACTCATTCTGTAATGCAACAGCAATAAAATAATGATTAAGGGAAAGATCAGTCAACTCACTATTTTTTTAAAAAAGCTACAGGTAACAACACCAACACAAACAAAAAACAACAACACCCAAACAAACCAACCCAAACTAATATAAGTGATGATAGAAGAGAGGAGATTTAAAAAAATAATAAAATTTATACAACTGTCTCTCAGATTAGCTGGTTTTCATGAATCTCAGTAATGAATCAAACAGTTCAGATTTTTTTTTTTCAAGCTTAAAATCATTAGCAGTTAGTTATGAAAGTCCGTAGTAGACTGACACAGTAGCAGAGGCTGGAGAATGGCAAACAGTTATTTCCTGCAAAAGTAGGAGGGAAAAAGAATGGAAAGAAAAACATTAAGCATTATAGTTGTTGCTTAATTTGCCCATTTGCCATTAAGCCCATCTGCTAGCACCAAGAAGAAAATAAAAGACAGAACTCAACAAAAACTGGTTGTTTATGTATAAGCCAAGTCAAACCAACTCAACATTCTACTATGGCAGAATAATGTATTTTAGGAACTCAGAAGCAGTAGACACTGAATCTGAATCCTGACATTAACAAAAGCACATCAAGAGATTCAAACTGCATTCTTACAAAAAGATAAGAAAACTCTGTCATATTGTTATCAACACAAACAGTCATCCTCTGGCAGATTGGAAAGTGACTGAGCAACTGCACTGGAATATTTGCTTGGAATGTCAAAAATATTTGCTTGGAATATAAAAAAAAATTGAAATACGCACATAATAGCCTGACACACTGAATAATCTCTGCTGAGTTCTGCCCTGGTCCCACACTATTCTAGCACTAATGATCTAGATAATGAAGGAGAAAATGACACTTAATAAACTTGGGTGAGCTGCTAACTTAAAACTGTCAGCTTGCTAGAAGACTTGACTCAAAGCAAGTTTTAGCAACTGGAAAATTCTTTCTTGAGAAAGAGGCGAATACCATAGAGGAACACATGTGGGAATCATGAAACAACAGTTCTGATCTACTTGTGGCCGATAGAGCTTCCAACTCAAAGTGGTACCCAATCTTCAGCAAATTTCAGAAAAGATCAACTGGAAAGAATCCAAGCAAAAGTAATAGGAACATCACAGAATTAGAAAAACATGACATCTGGGAGGAAAAAAAGAAAAAACGTAATTAACTGGACCTCAGTCAAACGAAGCAAAAGTAAGGGTCATGATGAAACCTTTCAAATCTCTGAAAGCTTGCTGCAAAGAAAGAGAGAGTAATATCTTCTCTATGCCCACAACATTCAGAAGAAACAGAAAGGTTTAAAAAGAAAAGATTTAGGAAAACATTATTGTACTGGGTGGAGTGAGGGCATAGGGAAAAGATAAAAGAGAAGCACCAAGTCAAAAATGATAAAAGGGAAAAAAAAACGCCAGTGAGCTAAGACCCAAGACTGTGTGAGGAATAAGCAGTTTCCCCCAACCACTGCCACCAAGCTGCCATCAGAAACACAGCTACACTCCAGCTTTTCATTGACTAGTTTACCTGTGTGAAGCCTCCTCTCCAGATCTAACACTGTGCTACAAGAAAAAAAAGCTTAACCGATGCATTGTCTCCTCTCTTTCCTCAAAGCACTGGACAGCAACAAGCTGTGTACCAACTATAACCTTTAGGGCTGAAATGTCCTAAAAAAGAGAAAACCCCCAACCAACTCACAACCTGAGGTATTAAAATATCTTCTCAAGAAGTGTAGCACAGGCACTTGCCTCTGCTGATAGGCGAATCCAGCTAGATCCTAACACCACAAACAAACCCAAACCTGACAGCAGACAGACACACAGTCCATACACTCAGCCCTAGGAATTTTGCTCTCACTCTGGAAGACAAATAGCACAAACCCCACTTGGGCTTTAATTTCATGTCTATTTTTTAATGCTTAGCCTCAATCTACAAGCTGTAGATCAAAATCTTATGGTTCCACTGCCTGTCAGTTTTTGGATGATACAATAAGTAGAGAAATTTCTTCTTGCAGAAGAGGGTGGAAGATAATCATCTATACGTGGATTACCCCAGCACAACTAACTGGAGTCAGTACTGCAAGGTGCAATCCTATAATTCTGAAGCTTGGCACTAACACTTATTCAGTAGCAAGCATCTCTGGAAGCTATGGGAGAGCAAGGGGAACCAACAAAACCTCAATCCCTTCCATTATTTTTAGGTCATGGACTGTGAGCACCAGTGTATTCCAAACTGCATTTGCATTTGTTCTCACTATGCAAAACTTCTGGGAGTATCTACAGGAAATGAACTCTGATTAGCTATAACTACAAGCACTATCATCTTATTCAGCCAATTTTCTCTCTCCAGGCCCCCTCTCCACACACCAGTTTGACCTCCACTATCTGCATCAATTGAAGTAGCTGGGGATAGGCATTTCACAAATCTCCGAAATCCAGGGTACAAGACTTATTTCAGCCTCTATCCGTGCAACTGGAAGATATTTAAGCATGCCACATAAGCTTAAGGGAGGCTTTGAAATCGCATTTATTTATTTAAATTGCTTTATATTGTGCACGTCAAAAAGACAGTCTTTGTCATCTTTTCTTGAGTACCCCTGAGTAAGATGCTGATGCAGAGATAAATATTCATAAGGCTAGCTCATGCAGTTTTCCTCAAATCTGACTAGATCCAACTCCCTCTTGTTTTAAGAAGTAGAAATTATATGTAAATATCACAGCAAAGGAAGGAGATGCAGATGTTAAGATGTAGGAGTTGAGATCAGGTTTCTGTGCATGGGAGGGACCCACTGTGGATTTACAGGATTAGTGGCAGTGCCCATCCCTCTCTATCAGGAATGACCCACTGCTTTCCACTTTGTATATTTACAACTGCAGATACTGGGATCTTGGAACATGAGGCTGACAGTCCACAAAGGCAAAACACTAGTCACCTATAAATAGCAACAGGGCTGGAAAATAGAAGAAGGCAAAATAAAATGGTTTTAAAAAATAAAATCAACAGGTGTAGACATTTAAGTCAAGAAAGGGAAGCACACAGCCACTTCATAGAGTTGAACTGTGCCACTGTTTGCATTCAGCAGAAGCATTTTTGCTCAGGTGCCTCACCATGTGGTTATCCCTGGAATCCCTGACTGTCCAAATGGCCACCGGGCCACAGGACATGGTACAGAAACATCCACTCCAAAGTAACACCTGTGGTTTAGACCAGGACCGAAGGCCAGGCTGAGTTCTAGACACAACTTAGCTACCTGTATCACAAGTGGGATGTTTACTATGCACTGTGGTATAAATACTCCTTTTCTCCCCATTTTTTTCCTAACACTTCCTCCACCTTTGGAGGAGCCATCATCTCTGAGAGTATTTAACTTCCATGAGCTGGGACGTGGGAGCAAACACAGTGATAAAACCATCACACAGGCAAAACACATCCACCAAAACTGCAGGGTTTCCTCATACAGATGCCTCACAGCAGCTCCAAGAAAGTGTTAGCATTACTCTGATGACATAATCATATCAGAAACCATTTTCAGAGGCACAATTTGGCCATGCTGTGAGTTAAGACATTCCCCTACTCATCACATCATCTTCACCAGAGAAGGGTGGGGCTGCAGCCTATATTGCCTTTTCTCTTCAGCACACTAGAAAGACACACATGATTATGAAAGTCTATTTGATTCCTTCTCATCTCACACTGCTGAGAAGTGGGTGCACTATTAGGAGGGGATAAAACTCCAAAAAAATCAAGAGGATCTGTATTGAGCTGTATCAATATTTCCCTTCTTTGTGCCTTCTCTTCTAGGTTTTCAGCACAGGTCTTTTAAAGCAGCTTTCCCTCTTCTCCCCTCCCAATGCTACAAAACAAACATGAGCAGAGAGGTCACTGAGAAACTGCTTAAAACCAGACTGAAATAGTTTTTAATATTTCTTTTTCAGTATGGATCACAGTAAAAAAAAAAAAAATCCAACCATTTTTAGTTGACCTTCATTTATACTCTTTGATAAATTTTAGATCTTTAGTCTGTATTCAGTTTTTCCTCCCTAATAATGGGATGACTCTATTCTTTTTTACAGGATGCAAAAGAGCAGGAGACTTTATGGTGTTTCCCAGTGGAAGATTACATGAAAATTCACAGCTTTATAGGTTAGGTCAGTTTTAGGGTACAGATACTTCAGATTGCTCTGCTTTGGTTCATAAAAATCCCGCTACTTCTTCACTGACCTGGCAAATCTTTAGGAAGATTACTGCCATGCTACGAAATCATCTCCATTAATAAAATATTTGCAATCCAGGCTACACTTCAAGCAACAAGATTGTAAACAGACTCTTATAAAAGTGGCAGAAAGAAATTTTAAAATCATTTAAACTATCTAGAATATTTGGTAATTTTAAACTGCTAATGGATGTCAGAGACAGCATCTCAGGTGAAAATCACTTTTAATAAAACCTTTCAGTCCCTTGGTTTTCTAGGGACCTCATTTGACATGGCTAAGATGTCAGGTATCCTGAGATGCCCTGTTACAGCGCTACTTTTAAAAGGATCCCAGAAGATTCTAGGAAGACTTAACCTGAAGCTCCCTCCTCCAAACATTCCAACTCCACTCAGAGCCACAGCTGTACAAAGTTTCCACACTGCCAATAATCCCAGCAACACCCCCCAACCCCATTCAGAACTTCAACACAAACCAGCCCTGCATCCACCACATTGCTGAAAGGCTTCATCCTAAGCTCCCAGGGATTCTCAAGAAGTGTTGGATGCAGCACACATTGAACTGCAGAGGAGATATACCTCTCTCAGACACCATAAAAGGACTGTAAAATAATGTATCTAGTGTACAAATATATTCCACTCTTGAAACCTCCAGCTTTTCAAGATGGTAAGTCAGGATCTAGAGAGTTGTCAAGCTCCTCACACAAAGCACACACTTCCTTGCTTGGTTTCACAGAGTTATGACTGCAGAACTAGAGGATATTGGCAGGTAGAGGTGACAAGGACCAGGTACTGGATGAAAGCATCACTGCCCACACAATTCAACAATTTACGGCTCTGACAAAGGTTTAGGCAAAAATTCACTCTGACCACACCACTTGATCTGTAGTCAAATATTGATTTGATCTGTAGTCAACATTGACTTTAGACAAGCCACAGTTGCACACAGGAAGAAAGCTTCAGTCCTCACACTTTTTATAAACAAATAAAGCAATTAATTTTTAAAAGTAGTCATCTCATGAATGCTTCTCTGGCTGGATGAGTCTTCTCTGACCCACTGCCAAAGTCAGTACAAAGTCAGATATGACTTGGCTGAAGGCAAGCATACAAGTTGGCTAGATATCCCAAGAAGTGGAAGAAATTTGCATGAGTAGCATTTGTTACAAAACCTGAACCTCTGTCAGCAGCTGATAGAGTGCTCAACATAAAACACAGGGTATAGGGAGTACATTTAATACACATTTTGTCACTCTCCAAATGACCTTTCAAAAGACAAACCCTTTTTAGATGGAGGCAAGTCCCTGTAACAAAGGCTGAGAAAAGATCTCTTCCCTCCATCCATCCAAGAGTCTACATGCAATGGAATTGGTAACCAGTCAGAAGGAGTGAGCTAGTCAAAACTCAATCATTTTTGTGTTAAAATTATGGAAAAAGCTATTCAGAAATGTTTCTGAAGAGAAACCCTTAGTCACTGCTGTGCAATTCTGAACCCAAGAACCTGAACTCCAAGTCTTCCCAAATTCTGTTTGGTAAAATGAAGAAAATCCATGACATGCCACCTTGTCCCCAAAATCATTTCACATTTAGTCCAGGCAAGAACAATAACTGAAATTACTCAAAACCTTATTTTGGTTTTCAGTCTGCAGAGTTGCTGGTTGTTTGGCATTTTTTCCAGGCTAAAGTAGACTAGCTTCAGTATGGCTGAGAAACTGCAGCTCTAAGGTAGCCCCTCAAGAGCCACAGGAGTTCATGGGAAAGATCTGCCCCAAGGCCATCAAGACCATTTCCTAGCAGACACCAGAGCAGTCACCCCAAATGCCTTTATTTGACTTTGGCTACAGAAACCCTTCTTGATCAGAGCAGAACGGCTGAACCAGCTCACAGGCAGTTCTGAGATTCTGGGACTGGGAACAGATGACACATTCCAGGAAAAAAAAAAACATTTCAGTTGGTAACTGGTCTGAAACAAATATGTTTTACCACTATGTTCCAGAGCAAGTCAACCAAATCTCTGGTGTTTGAACAGCTATTATGCTTGTTATTTTTCTTAATATGAATAATGATGGATTTATTATCAGTTACTTCCTCCGTTGCTCTGTTTCATGATGATCATATAATAAGATACAGCTACACATACCTTACATAATCTCCTGAAACTGTGAAGGTGCTATTTTTATCTTCTTTCAATGCACAAGAGCAATAGTAACATTTTTGTTAGGGCTCAGTTGCTCAATAAAGAACCCCACCTAGCACTGACACATTTCATATTAATTTTATGAAAAAACGCAGTACCACAGTTCCCTTTTATTAAAAAAAATCAAAATTATAATTAAAAAGACATGAATAAAGACAACATTGCTCTGATCCACATTCCAGGGCAGCAAAGAGATCAAACACAAGGTTAACCCCCACATATTGCAGAAAACTCCCTTCAACAGGTAAACCTTGCAGATACAGGCAGGCTCTGGAGATCCTCTACAAAGCCAGATCTAGTCTTTAGCTTGCTTGCTTATGTAGCTCCATAAGATTTGTTGAAATTCACATCGGAAAAAAAAAAAAGATAAAAGAAAAAATGTATGCATTGCCAAGCTGGCCCACAAGCTTGCTGCCACTGAAAAAAGATGGCATCTATTCTTCTCTTTCTTTTCCTATCCCTGTAAGAGCACCTCATCTCAGCTGCCCCACCACATGCTTCCAAGAACCAATCAATCCCATCCTTTAACCCAAAAGAACACATCCCAGAAAAAACAGATACACAGGATAGCTTTCCTAACCAGTTAAGAGTCAGCCATGCACACATGGCTAGTGGAACCACCAAGCTGGCCCAAGGTAAAACACCCAAACACTTCAACACAAAACACCATCAACTTTTGGTAGCAGTCAGCTCTTAGCATGGTCCACATCCTCGGAGAAATTAAGATCTGCCTCTCTTCCAGGGGAAAAGTTTTTTCACCTCTTCAAACTGTAGAGCTCTCACACACATTAAAAAAAATAGCATTGAAATACTCAAAGAGGTAAAAGTGACCTGCCTCTCTGACAGCTGCACGTGCACTGTCTTGCTGAAACTCTATCGGGCACTGTCAAATCAACCTGAAAGGTAACTTCACATCACTTACAGATATGTCACCTTAGCTCACGTGAACTTTCGAGACGCCTGGGGAATAAATCTTACTAAGGAAGAGCTGGGCTGTTGGACATGAAGGACCCAAGAAGTTCTCAGAGATGAATAAAAGCAAAGCAAAGTCAGGCTGTTACAGCACAGAACTCTTTCACTGAATTTTTCAGAATTATCACTTTCCCAAACACCTGTGAGAACTTCTCCAGGTCCTGGGAAAAAGGGTAGAATCATTTCCAAATAAATGAAGACAAATTACACATTTACTAAAATTAGCTAAGGCTTAGACTAGCAAGACATCTTGCAGTGCCATTCTCCTACCGAAGGCTGTATAAATACTGTTTTTCAAAGGATACTGGGGAGGAAAATTATCTAACAACTCAGCCAGGCATTACAAGTGTTCACACACACCTAAACTCTATCAGCTGCAACAGCCTTTACAATGCTCTTCTGACTTCTCATGTATTGAGAGTGTAGTCCACTTTTGTTAGCAAGGAACTCCACAGAGATTTTTTTCTGACCTTTATTAGCATCAGCTCTAGAAAAAAAACAAAAAAAAAAAAAAAAACAAAAAAAAAAAAAAAAAAAAAAAAAAAAAAAAAAAAAAAAAAAAAAAAACAAAACAAAACAAAAAAAACCCCAAAAAACACTCCGAATGTGAAATAAGTCTGAATACACATTAGAGATGTCAGCAACTCGAACAGTATTTGTTCTCCACTCCTAGAGCTCATCTCATAGTCTCACTGCTCAATTCTCTTGAAAATTTCCCTTTTGGAAAATAAGCACAATGCCTCTTCGAAATTTTTTCAATTACTAAATGTGATGACTACGTATAATGTTATAATAGTCTAGCAGCAAAGTATATCAAAAGAATCAGCTCATGGAAATCACACATAGACCACAATATTCCAGCCTATTCATTTCTAGAGCATCATAAAGGGCTATTTTGATTGCTTCCCCTCACAGGACTGTCCTGGTTTCAGCTGGGGTAGAATTATTTTCTTCCTAGAAGCTGGTACAGAGCTGTGTTTCAGATTTAGGATGAGAATAATACTGATAACACACTGATGTCATAATCATTGTTGATGGTGCTCACACCAAGTCAACAGTTCCTCAGTTTCTCACCCCACCAGTGAGGAGGCTTGGGGTGAACAACAGGCTGGGAAGGGACACAGCAGGACAGATGACCCCAACTGGCCAAAGGAATACTCCATACTACATGGCATCATGCTGAACTCAAAAACTAGGGAGACAGGGTGGCCTGCTGCTTGGAGACTGGGTGGGCATCAATCAGCAGGTGGTGAGCAAATTCACCAATCATCACTTGTTTGCGTACTCTTTTTCAGTTGTTACTATTTTACCTTCCTTTTCAGTTCTCCTACACTGTATAGCTCAACCTAGGAGTTTTGCCTTCTTTCCAATTCTCCTCCCCATCCCAGATCTGGGGGGAAAGTGAGTGAATAACTGTGTGGCATTTCACTGCCTGACAGGTTAAACCACAAGGGCCTTTACTGTAATCATCATTTAAAAATGAAAGCTAGGTGCCCAACAGCCAGGTAGGGGAAAAAAGCAAACCAAAAAACAACAACAAACCAACCGACCAGGGTAAAAAAAAAAAAAAACCAACCCAACCAACCAAACAAACAAAAAAAAAACCTCCACCACCAAACCCACCCACTTTTTGCCTCAACTTTTTGATTTCAGAATTCCTGAAATGACAAACAAAATAATATAACAAGTAACAGAACAAAACAAAAGATGACGATGTTACAGCTGGTTAGCTTTCTCATAAAGCATTAAAAATGCATGCATCGTGCATCTAGATGATGGCAAATCTGCCTCTAGCATAAGATGCAGATGCAAGAAATACTTTGTCCTCACAATCATGCTTCACAGATATGCTTCTCTTGGAAATTGCTGTGACCGTGTGCAGTAACTGAAATATCACAGTTAGAGATAGACAGGATAAAACAAAAGCAACCTGACCCACCAAGAAAGCATCTGCCAGCACTTGAGCCATTGTTCTGCACAATATCAAGGCTTGAATTCTGACATAATCCCCTGACATCTCGGGTGATGTCAGCACAAGCAGCTATTAGAATGAAGAATGATCCCCCACAAGACATTAATTCAGAAATAATCGATGGTCTTGCAATACATATTTCTCCCTAAACATTCTCCTAAATGGACTTTAATACATTTGAGCCAGAAGGGAAAGCAGGCCTTTTAAGAAAGCTTGTGATATTTTTGTCTTGTGCCAAAGCCTTCTGAATTTTTAGCTTTTCCAACTCCTTGAAGTTTAATTCCACACTTGTGCTTTGATATAATAAAAGCTCCTCATTCCTTTCCAAGGATGCTCAGAGCTTTAACAGTACACTAAGCAAGACCAACCTACAGATTTTACCTTCCCCCAGTCCTTCTCACCCCCTCTCTCAATTCCCATTTAAGGAGAGAGAACGTTCTCCTATCTGAATCCATACCTAGTAGTTTGGCAAAGATGAACAGCAGGGAAAAGAAGGAAAGAAGAAGGCAGGGAGGGGAAAAAAAAATTTAAATCACCTCTCCATTTTTTATTCAGCCTTGAAAACTTCTGCTCCAATCCTTTCTAATATACAACTATCTTGTCCTACTAGCCTTCAATCTTCCTCTGGGAAAATTTGTCTAGCAGTTTTTTTCTCTAGCAAAGGATTCAAATCCTTGCTGCCAGTTAGTTTTGACATCTACAAATATATGAAGCACGCACAGACAAAGAGCCCAGTTGCTACTCCCTGACCAAATATACACTTAAGTGTCAAATCAGAATCACAGAACCACAAATCATTCACTAACAGCAACATCAGCAGTGAAAGAAAGATGTGGGTGATGTTTAATGGATTCTGTCCCTCAGTTTCAAAATTTAAATTAACACCTGAAGATGACCTAGAAATAAAGCTACACAAAGTAAAAAAGTAACTTCTGAAAACTTAGTCTAAGCTGTAAACCAACAACGAGTTTGGACAGACCTGCAGCCACTAGATCAAGTCATCAAAAGGGAGAATTTAGATGCTGAGCACTGAAAGAACTCTAAGTGTTCATCAACTGCTAATCTCCACCATGAAAAGAGTCTACAGACTTACAGATTCTCCCTGCTTATTGATTTTCTCACCAGGGATGCATAATGGAAGAATGATACTGGCCTCATGGAGTATTATCCACCCTTACTTAGCTGCCCTCAGCAACCACAGGCTCAGCTTGGATGTGGATGCTCCGTTTCTCAGATTTCTCGGCTGACACAAATTCAGCAGCAAGAGCGTGAAGGGAGTGCAAGGACTACGCTCTGATGTTTTCTGTGTGAACAAATGTAGAAATCCCCACTGCTGCTCAGCAGGAGAGCTCCTTCCCACTGGGCTATAGGTTTATTCCAACAGGATGGTACAGTATTTCCTCTATGGTTTGTCTGCCAGGAAAGTAATTTCCTATTTTTGTCCTGTTATGAGCTAGTAGAAGCTGGCATTGATGGAGACTGGGAAGAATGAGAGGTTGGTTTGCTAGTGGTTTAACCAAACATGTGTTTACAATTACCCCATTCATCCCTGTCTGTGCAAAACTGTCTTATTTGGAACGTCCCCATGGCCCTTGGATTTAGCCTCCCAAAAAGCTGAAACATACTCACTAAGAAATACATTGTTTGACTACCACAGCTAGAGCAACAAAACTGTCCAATGGCTAATATTGCAACCATTAATGTAATTGTTGGGCATTAAGACTAACATAGCTGCTCAACTTGTTGCTGCTGGCCTCAGGATGACAGCTCAACAGCAGGAGGGTAAGATAATGGGAAAAGCTCTTGCAGTCTTCCCCTGGAGTCCAACAAAAGAATACAACAGAAACAGGGCACCGTGTTCCTTTCTCAAATATTCTATAGCATCTGCCCAAAAGAAGAGAATGCAGAGATGGCCACGGTGTTCCCAGCAAGTTTGTCTAGGCACTCATCACCCCCGCGTCCAAGGACCGTGACTATCACCATTGTCCCAAAGCTCTTTTCAGAAATACACAGCATAATATGATCAAGACTTTCAACCCCCCTCACCCTCTCCCCAGTTCTCACTTTAGGGAAGAATAAACAGTTCCATCATCATGTGGTAAAGGGGGAATTTCTCACTGCCGAGCCTTTCTTCAAGACATCAAACTACTCTAGCAAATATGCCTTATCCCATCATATTTGAAACAGCATAATTTCAAAGTCTTGAAAGCTGCAGAGCTCCAAAAGAGACACATTTTGCCTCTCTCAGTATCAAGGAGGTAGGACTTTCATGCCATGTGCCTAAACTGTTCCAGATCTAGTTTGGCAATCTACAAGCTTAATATAACCTGTAATTTTACTTCATATAATACATCAGAGAACCACATTTTCCTCTACCATTTTACTCACTCCAAAGTTATCATTTGACACCCAGAGACATAGTGACTTACCAAAGGTTTCTGAAAGGATTCAGGAAGAAGGTCCCTTACACTAATTTACAACAGTAGTTACATGTTGTATTACCCATGATACTGGAGAAGGTGTCTTACTCCGCTAAAAAGATCATCCACTTTAAAACAACTGATCTTCATAACAGCTTTTGCTGTAGCCATTCAGGAGTGGTAATCTGCATTCCCCATGGGTTAACTAATTGGGATGCAATTAGCAGGTTTCATTAAAAGCTCTCTTGACTCGTAAATGAGCATTAGTGTTGGGCTTTGAAGAACAAATCGTTATTCATCCTGACTATATTTTTTGTTCAATCCACACCTGAGTATTTGGTCAGTGCTTGATTGTAAAAACCCAAGCAGCAGCCATAAAGCAGCTGCCACCTAACAGAAAGTGACTCACTCAGTGCTCAAAATCTCATATTTTTGTGAGTGACTCCTCACCAAACAGAATTCCCTGGTCTTTTCTGTTACAAAGACCAGAAAGGCAGAACTGTTCACGAGGGCACTCCGCTAAAGCAGAGAATGAACCAGAAATGCCTTGTGTCCTGAGAGCTATGTCCATATGCTCTGTATGAACTGATCCACCTATGATGTATGAAAGATCCTAGGAAGGCAAAGAGGGAAGGAAGTTTTCAGTCAATGGATGTACATTAGTGTGAACGTGACCATCTCTTTCTTAAGAGCTTCAGGATATCTTGGCACTGATATTCAGCACTCCTATGTACACTTGAAGTCCAAAAGCTGCTAGAAATCCACCACCATTTTGAGACAAATGGACCTGTACGAAAAACAGTGTCTGTCTCTCTACACACGTACCTGCTGACAAGACGGTATCCAGGGGAATAAAGCACATAAGAAAAGGGAATGATGAATATATCCAGCCAAATCGTATAATGTCAGGCTATTCTAGTTGCTTCATCGCAGAAGACATTAAGAGACTGAAGACAGGATGCCTGTGCTGATCAACAGTGCTCTTTAATGATGCTCTCTTAGTGGAATCTGGCCTTCTAAGACAGTACTCGCCACATTCCCAATGCAACGGGGGAGCCATATTGAGCTAAAAGGAAAACGGCTGTCCAATTCAACAGATGGCATGAGAATTGGAAAGACCTGGCACGGGACTAGTTCAGAAGTGCACAGTTCAACATGTATAAAGAAAGAGAAGTCAGTGAGGTGGCATCTGTTTACTTCATAATATTATGTTTCAAAACAGACACTGGTCTGGGAGAAAAAGTAATGGGAATCGGGACTATTTTGCCACATCGAAGTTTAGATTGCAAAATGCTCTCCTGACCAGCAGGCAGTGTAAAGATAGCAAACCTGTAAATAAAGCTCAATGCTAATAAAGGGATTCTTTGGCAACCTCATTCCTTGTAACTCCTAAAAAAGATTGTGGTGTTTCAACCTTTTGAAAAAGGACCTCCATTCCTAGATTTCCCTGGGTGAAGAGTTGCAACTGGTATATTTTGGACGTGGCCAGGAGCAGGTCCAGTTTCCAACAAAAACAATCCTAACTTCTTAGCCTGCTTTCCTACAGAAGGAGGCTTATGCAATCACACTGTCGCCAAGCCAGTTGGCAAGCTGCATGCGAGCCTGACAGAGGCAGAGGTCTCAGGAGTTATCTTCCTTGTTTATGAAAACACTGGGCCAGGTGGGCGCACTTAAGAAACACTACACTGTGAACTGGCATCCATGCTCCCATAGCTGAGATCAATTCAAAGAAAAGCAGGCTTCTTTAGTTTTGGTTTGGACAGAAATGTTGGCACAAAGTCAAGAGAAGCTTGTCCCCTGACCCCACTAATAAAGTTCACTCAGAGTTTTAAAATAAAAAGGCAAGCAGAAAAAAGTAAGGGGTTTCACCACACTGTTTGCTGTAACCAGTGAAATCTTTAATTGAGCAAATACTTAAACGCACCCTAAAAATGCATACCACTGGATGTCAAAATGCATCCCCCCCCACCTATTTCCCCACCCCACATTTTAGTGGACTGAAGAAGCACCCGAGTGCATTTCACACGCAAACATACACACACACACACTTAACAAGACAGAGCTGAGGTGGTCTAAGCAACAGTTATACCTAGAAGTCTGGCCTCATTTAGCACCATCAGTGACCTCCACAGCCACATGCAGAGAGATGCAGCAAAAGGGAGCAACAGTAGGATCCCACCTGGATGGGACCACCACCTCAGAGCCCCCCAGTTTGCCTGCTGCCAAGGCTACATGCGCCCCAGGAAGCTGACGGTGCCTCATAGTCTAGAGGGACATCTGCTCATTTGGGGCTGTCAGAAAACAAATTCCCAGCGCAACACTCTGGTGCTGCTGGCAGAAGCAGTGCATGACCCAGCTATGCCTCCCCTCTGCCAGCTGGGAACTCCCTGCCTTGGAAGGATACCTTTGCCAGAAAGATCCAGATACTTTTTGCCTGTTTACATCCCAAGCAGAGATGAGAACATGACCAAAGATTTCTAAAAAAACCTTCATAACGATTCTTGCTCGAGTCATTTAAGCACTCGCAAGACAGAGGGCTGCAAACACTTGTTTTAGTCACAGAGTGTACACTATACACTTCAGCAGAACTGAGATGCAGAGATCCATTTTGCGTTTAGGCAGAGCTTTGGAACTATGCATTAAAAACACGGGAATACACTACTGAAATCCAGGTGTGGCTGTGAGGATAAAAGCCAACTCACACAGTGCTAAGAGAGGGGATAGTTTGATTAACAAAACCAAGGAAAACCATGGAAGTACCACAAGATCTTTAATATGTAGCCAGGGCAAACAAGACCTACTTTAAGAACAAATAACGTCCAAGCGAAGAAAATAAATCAGACTGTAACATGGTAAAATGATCACCGGAGGCAAGCGTCAGGGTCTGCTGCTCTGTCAGCTTACTGTTAGCAGTAAAGCTACCAAACAGTACTCTTCAGGCTCTGCTGTTTGCTCTACACTGTGCTGAATTTTAAAGAGTCCGGCGTTAGAGAGAGAAAACCCAAGCAGCTCTGACATTAACCTATACCTACACTAAGGCAGCCAGAGGAATACAGCTCTGGAAGAGCTCTCCTCATGCTGCTCTGAGAGGTTAAGCCCTGGAAGAAGACTAATGGCATGGGAAGAGCATCCTGCTTACCTTCTGCACCCTACCTCAGCTCCAAAACGATCATGAAGCACAGCCAAAGCCCACATCTAAAGTTTCAAGCATATTTCCCCTTTTCCAAGCAGATTTTCTAATCTCCATGTGTTTGTGGTGGGTTTTTTTTAACCTGTCCTCATAACTCACTCCTTTTAATCCTAGGATTAGCCTTGTTGCCCTTCTCTGTACCTTTTCTAGAGCTGTAAGTACAACTACTAGCCTCAGAACGCAGGAATAGATGGAGCCGAAGTGTTAATGCATCCTTGCTACACATCCCACAACATCTCCGTTAGAATACATAAGCACCTTTACAACACAAAACAATTTCAGCTGCCCCTCAGAAACTTAACTGAAGGTGGCAGATGCCCACATCCCCCTTCTATGCTGCCTCCTGCCGCTCTGCCCCAACCCCAAATTCATTCTGCCTTGGTGAAGAGAAAAGCAAACCGCATTCTTTGGGTCTGTTTTAGAAAACCTTATCAATGCTGCTTTGACATACCAGCAACACATGTTCCCATTTCAACAAATGAGAGCATTTCAGGCAGACCACCACTTCAGATGGAGTGGGGCTCCTGGCTGCTGAATCAGCACTTTCCATCCTGCTGGCAATACAGAGTTATGCGACGCTTCAAAGGAAAGCGGAGAGAAGGGGGAAAGGGATGGGAGGGGGCGCTGGCACTTAAGCAACAGAAGCGGGCAAGAGGATTGTGCAGGAGTTCATCTGCCAAACCAATTAACTGCAAACTGTTCTTATGAAGATGCCACAGTTTCAGCCCCGGCTCGCAGTACCACACAGTTATACAATGAGAGCCATGCGTGCGCGCCTCTCCCCGGCGGGGAGCCGGGGCAGGAGAAGCTTAGGACTGCCTCCCTAGGGAGGGTCTCCCGGGCCAGCGAGGGGCTGCCGGCAGAGCCGGGGGCTCGGCAGGGCCGCTCTGCCGCCGGCACACGGCAGCCCGGCTGCCGCCGCACATCCCCGCCGCGGATGAGCAGGAAGGTGGCAGCACTCCGGGGTGGCATTTCTGCGAGCTGCCCATCCGCCAGCCCTCCCGCAAATCCTAAACGGAGCGGGAGGGAATACCGGGGAGTTTCGGCGGCAGCAGCACCACCACCAGCAGTTGGCGGGGCAGCTCTTCGCTCTCCTCCAGCGCGGGGCGACGGGAAAGCCCGGCTCCCGGCACCGCCGGGGCGAGG
>VWZN01011335.1:40769-60258 GCA_013396955.1 Regulus satrapa
TAGCACCGGCGCGTGCTTGTCTTGGGAAGGGCTGTGTTTTCCTTAAAAATAAAACCAACAGGGCATCTGCACACGCGAGGCATTTGTGGTTGGACTTCTTCACTATTCTCCCCGCAAAACTACGCAGGGCAAGTGCCCCAACTCCCCTTCCTGCGCTCCAGAGCAGGCTCACGGCGAATTCCGACAGTACGGTGGGCTCTTCAGAGCTCCTCCGTACTGCGGAGCGCCCTGCTCTCCCGGGATCCTCAGGCTGCCACTAGCACTCCTACAGACTGCTGCTGCGAACTTCTGTGCACAGGGACCTTTGCTATTTCACAACGGTAGCTCCGAATCGTCCGCAAAAAAAAAAAAAAAAAAAAAAAAAAAAAAAAAAAAAAAAAAAAAAAAAAAATGAAAAAAAAAGCGGCGTGGGAAAAATCTNAACTCGGACTGTGGAAAAGCTCTTTTCAGGGAAGCAAAGCTGCAAAGCTGCACGCTTCTCCTGTTTTGAAACGTATTGACTTCCAACAAGAGTAGTCACACTCTGTGAGGAGAGGAATATTTATTTCACTGGGCGCAAAAACACCTCTCATAAGAAAGTGGTCAGCCCTATAAAAGGAAATTGAGCCCGAGGAGAAGTGGCAGAAATCTCCGGGAAGATGCATGTACACTAAGGGGAGTATTGTGACTGAGCTCCCGAGCTGAATATATTTTGAAATGTAACATGACACCTTCTTTGCTCTTGCTCTTTCTTCCTCCGTGGCTCTTCTTTACTGTATTTAAAGGAATTCTTTTCTTATCAGCCCGCCCCTCCGGTCCCCGTGTTTCCAGCCATGCTCTGTTCTCGCTCTGTTCTCACTCTCCCCGTCCAAGTCCTCAAGTAATCTCTCCAGTTTCCTTGAGTGTGTCACCTCCGCCTCTTGGACACACGTGCCACTCCGCTGCCTGGTCGCTGCTCACCCTGCCCATGCCACCAGCCCCCCGGCCTCTCTTCGGCACTGCGCTTCCCTCGGCCATCTCTACTTGATGCAGTGCTGAGCGTTGCTCTCCGGTCTGTCAGCACCACTGGTGCCCGTCCTGTCCTGTCCTGTCCTGTCCTGACCCAGTCCATCGGGAGTTTATTCTGTTTGCCGTCGCTTCCCAGCCCCGTTCAGCCCTCTCTTCCCACCGCCCTGCTGGTCTGTCCTGCCTTCCTGTGAGCCACAAATCACATTGGTCTTGTGTTTTGTGGGTCCAGCCTCAGAGGGCTGGTGCCTCACCAAAGGAGAAGCTGTCTCCTGTCCAGGTTACTATTTATTGAAAAGGTGAATGCAGGCGCTCTCATATTCTGCCTGAGAATCCTCCAGAGGCAAGGAGGCACCTACTCACAGTAGGCAGGCATCACAGTCCCACATGCTTATATAAGAAACTTTCTGCACATGTAGATACATCCCAGATTGGAAGGGAACTCCTAAGATCACATGGTCCAACTTTTTATAGGAAAGGGATGAGATTGTCACACTGTCCAATCACATCTTGAAAGCCTTCAGAGGACTCCACCCCAACCCTGGGGATGATTTTCCAGTGGGTGATTGTTCTAACTGTAATTTTTTTTTTTTTTCCAGTGAATCAAAATCAAGGTGAAACCTCTCCACAACTTGTATCCACAACTTGTACCCTCTTTCTGCTCTCTGTGCCTCCCTGTGAAAAGAAAATCTCCATCTTTTTTTGCAGCCATGCATGTACCTGTATGATTTGATCAGGGTTTGTGCAATGGGTGTCCAGTCCTTGCTGCTTTCGCAGAACCCGCTGCTGTGGGCATGGCCAAGGACTTCAACACATGCCTCTCCTTAAACACACTGTTTAATGCTATTTGCTCCCAGCACATTCCTTAGCTGCACAGTGCAACAGTTATACTTTGTCATCTATAGTATTTCCACCCTAGAATATCAGTTTACAGCCCTGCGTTACAGCGTGTCCTCAAAAAGTGAGAAGTGAAAGGAGAGAAGTTATATAACTGGTCTGGTGCTGCAGAGCAAGCCAGCCAGCCATCAGCAGGGTTGCATTGCAGGGATTCCCACCTTCTGAGACATCCCCTTCTTCCCCAAAAGTCCTGATACCTCAACTAGCTCTAAGGCAATCCACACGCTTCGTCTCGTAACCGGACCACCTTTATGACCATGATGCTCTGCATCTGACACTGAAGGGAAATTGGAGGGGTAAAGCTCAGGTATTTTTGAAGCATCACGCAGGCAGCCACCTGGCTGGCTTCCAGTATACTCTTCCTTTGAGTGTGCTCACTGTTTCTCATATATAAGGCTGCAGATCCATCAGTTAATCATATTAAGTACCTAAAATTAACTTTTAAATTATTAATGCATGAGAACATATCCGTTTGCCATGTACATTATTTTAAAGGATTACAGTGTGTACACTGAGTGCCATTAACATTACATTTTGAAGACAGTAAATTGACTTGTATGGAAATCAGAAGAGTTGATGGATTCCTCTAAAGATGCCTTTGACAATGATAAAATGTTCTATTGAATTATTATTAAGCATATGTCTGTAGTTAAATTTCTCTCTAATACATACAAAAATAAGCGACTGCTCAAGTCTTATTAGTATAATATTTTTCATTTTGTGGTGGGTTAAAAAAAGAGATACACATGAATATTGAAAATACTCATCTGACAAATAAAAACACTAGGAAAGATATGTTTAGTTTCCTAGACTACAGCTGTATCGTTCAAGACAAAACTGTACTGTCATAAGATTGTTTATCCAAAATAGCACCACTAAAATGCTTAAGTGGAGAAGTAGCAATGCATCTTTTCAGTAGCAGTGAAGGACATTATTATCTTTTCTCTAAAATAACAAATCTCTGGCAACACTCTACACAATGCTGTATCATGAAAATAACAGCCTAAAATGCTGATATTTTCTCTAAGAAGAAAAGATGGTCATTTTCTGCAAGAAAAAGCACACAAGAAATAATGTTGGCAATAATGTGCTCTGGCTATGTAAACATTATTCCTGCTCAAGGACAGTCTAAAAAGTAAAGGCAAACAGCCTTGGCAAAAGCCTTGATGTCTTCAGGACTTTGTGCCCAGGAGAAATTTGTCCCAGCTCCCTGTTTTCTTCTTCTTTCTGCAGTGGTTAAGGTTTGGGTCAGAGAAGGCAGATTCCTCTCACCCATGATGGAAGAAGAAGATGAAAGAACTAATGAGACTCCCTGGCTGTGCTCAGGGGAATCCAAGCCACTGGGGCAGAAAAGGACAAGGTGTGCAGTCCCCTCCTAGCTGGAGAGGATCTTGCTGCTGTGCAGCCTCAGACCCGGTGGTGCAACTGGGCTTAGGATATCCCTCTATTCTCCGGTGTACTTCCTCAAGGTGTTCAGAAAGCCCAGAAAAGGCTCTTTTTACCATTTATACTCTCATGTGTTAAGGTTCAAATCCAGGTCCAAATTATAAGCAGAATACAGGCATTCTCTCTCTATTTAGCAGTACATTTAAGACTCAGTACCTGATAATAAATGGCTGTTGGAGTTCAAGTACTGTGGACTTGGTTTTCTTTCCGCAAAGACTTGAACTCTGCAGGGTGACTTTTCACTTTGGAACTAAGCCAAAGAACACTAAGCTCTACAATTCAGTTAGTTCCAAGAAAGAAAAAGGTCATTTTCAAGTTTTATTAAATAGACTAATGAAAACTGTCTACTAGATATGAAGTTTTCTTTAGAAACATTATTGTATTTCATATATATACTGAGAACAGGCATAATTTTCTTTTCTATTACGTTGATTTAGGAAATGAAAATCCAAGAGCAGAAGATCTGAAGAGGAGAGATCAGAATCTGGCCACTGCTTTCCCTCTCAAAGGAACATTCATGAAAGCATTATATGAAAGTCGGCATTAAGCATGATCTTTAACTAGTAGAATGCACTGATAAAAGAATCCAGCTATCTAAAAAGGGTCAACTTGGTCATTATTGCCTGGTAGGTATATAGGCAAAAGTGATGACCAACCTTTGAAATGATAATGAGTTTCTTTTGTCATGGACAAAGCTTTTCACCTTAAATAGACAGGAAGTCCTCTAACACAGTAGAATTTTAATAAAGCTTAATCTTGAACAAAAGCAACTCCAAATTATTTCTGTTGCTTTTACTATAAATAAAGTAAATGCTTAAAATAGTTTTTAAAGCTGTCCAGAAAAAATANCTGCATCCATCTTTTCCATTGTATTTATTTTATCACTCCATGTATGGTGGAGATTTTAAGCTGAAAGGGGAAATGAAAGCACTAAGAAAAACAACTAAACTAGTTCATAAAAACACTCACTAAATATAGGTATCCGAGCTAAAGGATACAAATTAAATGTCAGTATACACCAAAAGACTGAAAAGACTGAGATTTTCAAAACTTTGTATGGTTACCACAAGTATTTGCTCAGTTCTGGTTTTTAACTGATTCATCAAGAACTTCATCAAATACATTAGTTGAAGAATTTTCTAGACTTCATCTTCTGCCCACTTGTAATCAAGAGGATTTCTTAATATCAGTTGAGTATAGAAAAAACATTTTCTGTAGTCTATGTCTAAAGACTAGTGCTAGAAAAAGAAAAGCTATGGCATGACCATAACTGAATAAACTCACTGTGTTCATAGACTACATTGTGGAGATCTACTCTTTGTTGCTAGGTAAGTTATATCTCTATTTACAGCTTTTTCAAAAGGCTGAATAGTCAGGGACATTTTGTAATTTGAGATGGAGTCCTAAGCTCTAGTGAGAGAGATGTGCTCTTCCTGGACTGTACAAAATAGAGCAGTTACACAAACTGGTGTAGAGGAGAGGGGAATTTAAAGCGATACTGATCATTGAAACAAACTACATTAAAAAGATGAATACATTCAGCCCACCCTTCTACAAAAACACATCTGTTCCCATCGCTAGCTCCACAATTAACACATAGACTGATATAACACTAAGAATTACAATTGCTGTATTCTCTCAGTTCCAATGAAGTGATGAAGAAAATGGGCGCTTTTGGACATTAAAGGTGTTAAGTGAAATGACACCTTAAAAGTGTTTACTTTCCCCAAATCAAAGTCAGCTGCTTTCCTGATGCATAATAAGTTTTCAACTCAGATGCCAAATAGCACTAGAGGAAAAATTCAAAATTATACTGCAATAGGAGGAGATTCAGTTCAAACTATATATTCTCATTTATTACATGAGAAATTGGGATTTATTCAAAATGTAGTGCTCATTCACAGCTTTGCCACAGATGAGGAGTGAAGGCAACAAAAATTGTGACTCAGAATGAAATCCAGCCACACTGCAGTCAGTGGCAAAACTCTTAGGAAGCTTAGTGTGACTATGATTGTGTCTCAAGTATTTTCTTGGTTCCTGAGGGAGGGGCAATTAAAGTAATAATAAAGACAAAGAGAAAATCTTCAATGCCATAAGTTGCCTGCAGGCTGTATCTTTTAGAACATATTTTCACAACAGCTGAAGCAGGATAATCAGGCTAGTGCCATCTGAAAACCAGAAACATTAAAACCGTGTAAAGAAGTAGGTTTTACCAAACTGAGAGAAGAGGCGCAGCAATCCAGCTGTATTGGTCCCAAAGGAGATCTTCCCTCAGTGCACTGAGTTGTGTGCAGACCCCAGCATCCTCTGAATTAAAATGCACCTCTGTACAACACAGCCTTGCAGGGAGTCAGCATGCTTTTGGTGGCTCACAGGGTATGGATGCAGAGCTGAGCTTTCAGGTTTATTTTCCCCATGGACACTACCACTCTCCATAGCAGTCAAGTCATGTCTCAAGCCATTCTCCAGAGTAGGTGATGTGGAGTTTTGAGACCATTCCTATCTTGTGATTTTAAATAAACTAAATGCAGATGTCTAATAGTCCATTCAAGTTTGAGCTAGACTTTTTGTGTTTAAACTGCCATTTGCAAAGAAAGTAATATTTTGCTTTCCTGGTGGAAGAATTACTAAAAATATTGCCAAACCTAAACCAATGTACACTGCATTGTCATCTATATTAATCCCTCATCATACAGTTACCGCCTCTCACTAACTCTTAGCCAATTAAGCCAAAACTTTGTCAGAAATTGGCTGGCAGGAGAAGATTCCCTTGCTCCATCCATAGAAAGCAGTGGACTGGCTGCTTAAACAGAGCATTGATAACTTGTGTTAAAATAAAAATTGGGTCTGCAGTGATCTAAAATTATATTTTCTACAAGTCTTATCTATTTATTCAACTATACTAAAGGAGTAAGAAGTCATTCTCTGACTGAAAATAATTTCCTTCTGTTTGGAAAAATAGTCATCCAGGGAGACTGATGGGACTTGCACTTCATACTGTCTGGCCAGAAGTAGGCATTTAGTGTATCTTTATTATAGAGAAATCTTGGAGGATGAATTATATGATATACACAAAGTGATATACATCCTTCAATAAGAGGGCAGTCTTTCAACAGAATGGACTGCTCTGTAGTTGCTATCCTGACAAAATGAAGATTTCTTGGAGGTCATTCCAACCTTGATGAGTCTATGATTCCTCTCCTCTCAAAAGTGTGATGGCTGTTCTTTATCAAAGGACTTCTTTTCCATGATTGTCAGATGTATGCAAATAGTCTGCATATATTCTTAGAGCAATCTGTAACTTTCTGGAGAGGTAAATTTTTGAGGATTTTTCATTTCACTATCAAAAAATGTAATTAAAGTTACAAAGGTCAAATTGCCCCTGACTGTTTTCCTCGGATGCTTTAGCATACATGAAATAAAAGAATAAAGTCGTGTTTCAACACAATAGCTCAGACATTCATCTTCAGCAGCACTCTATATCCACAGGCAGGGAGAAGTATCAGAGTGTCACAGTAGCTACTACAGCAGCTGAGAAGAAATCCACTGGTGCTCCTCATGAAGCTCTCACCACCTCTAACTGGAAGTTTGGGACAGACAAGCTTGTCACCAATTGCCTACGATTTATCTATGATTTATTCTCTTTTTCTAAACTTAGTCATAAAGTAAAGCTGCACAGATGTCCAGTCTCATAGGCTAATTGGACCTCAAAGTGTTTAGTGAAAGTGAACAGAGAATATCTTTGCAGAAAAAACTTTCAGAGCAATTACACCCACCAGGTAAGATCAGTTCTTTCTCCTTGACCAAGAGCCTTTTTAACACACACTGACTACTCTGCGAAGATTTAGACAGGCTGTTGCATGGCAAAAAGGTTTCAGCTGGACTGGGGCTCCAGCAGTGAGGCTCCCTGGAAGCAGAAATGTGGCTCCTCTGTGATCATGTGCCCACCTCAAGGGCGTGGGTTCTGTTCCAAACAGCCCTTGTTCTAAGATGACAGATGACATTTCTGGTCTTACATTGATTGCTTTGTAGGTTCTCCCTCCTGCCCTCAAAGATTTGGTGATCCTCTTATCCTAATATTGTTTCGCAAACATTTGGACAGACCTTTATTTCAGCCGTGCCTCAGGGATGAGATAATGTACAAAATGCCATATTAAGAAACAATCAAACAAACTTCATTCTGTGAACCACAATGGAGTGGCGATAGAGCAAGGATATTTACAGCAAATCAATGAATCTGTCTAATTACTATGCTCTAATTTAGATCATTTGCTTCTACAGTGGGAGGCAGACTACTGGTGGATTGTTCCTCCCTCTTTAAGACCTAGAGCTACATATGTCATATTGTGAAAATGAAATTGCCTTCATATTACTCACTAGGAAGCAATTGGAGTCAGGCCAGGAGCAGATGGCAGCTCAAAAGGCAATCCTCTTCCTCCTTGAGAAGTACTATTACTTTGTACTTCAGTAGCAGTATCGATCTGAGAAACTTGATGCCTTTTACAAACAATAATGAATGTAATTTTATAGCGCCCTGATAGCAGAGTTAGTAGGATTTCTCTGCTTTAGCACATGGGGAAACTGATGCATGTCAGATTTATAGCATTTCCATGCCCACAGTTTTCCAAGAGATTCCATTTTCCATCTGAAGAAAAATCAGCATCTCTAAAATCCCAGCATTCTGCCACAAGCATGTCACTCAAACATCAAGCACATAAAATTAAGGGATGCTAGTTAAAGGCAAGGAAAAAGCCATTGGGAAAAAAAATAGAATTTCCCAAGCCCTACAGAAAAGTAAGTAGCTGGACCAGGATCCAGAGCAGCTCAGTCCTGGGCTGTGCTTTGTAGGCTCTCTCTGTGAGCCCATGGGGAGTATCCAGCTACCCTTGAAACAACTTGCCCACAAAAAGCACCTCTTGGACAAGTTAAGCACTTGTTTAAAGTGGAACTGAATTTCTGAATGTGAATACCTGCTAGGCGTTATACCTTGCAGCACAGCTGGATTCAGGGAACCTGCTGAGATGGTGAAACTCTCCATAAAATAGGCATCAGTATGTTTCCTTAGTCAGGGCTGAGCAAACCTGAGTAATGAAAGAGACATTTAAAAAATGGAAGACACAGAAAGATTTTCCTATATCCCTACACTGATATAGTAACCAATACAGTCATGATATTGAAATGTGAAGAATTTCAGCCCAAATGTTGGGGTACAATAAAAATAAGTGAATTTGAGGGTTGGAGAAAGCTTGCATACTTCTCAGACCTTGTTCTAATATGCAGTGAGGTCAAAACCAAAACCCTCAAGCATAAGCAACATTGGGCACACAGCAAACGACTTTGCTATAAATTACAACGTATATCCCCAACAGCAGATCTTTACTGGATCTAAACTCTCTATAGAAGTGAAGCTAGGAAAACATGTAGGAGCCAAACATTATCTGCAGGTATATGTTGAATATGTGTGGAATACATGTCAAGGTTTGCAAAGTTTGCAGTAGCACTTAGGTAGGTGTGAAACTTTGGCATGATTTGAAGTGAGGTTTCTCCTCTTAAGGATTTTATTTCATGCTTACAGAAGGGTGATTTCTCATGCGTTTTCAAAAGTGGACTTTTCCATAACAGAAATATTTTATAATGATCTTCACTATGCAAGTTAGAAAAGAATAAAAAGAAAGCTGAACCAGTGGCAAAATACACAGGAGACAAAAAATACAAATTTCTGAAAAGTGAAATCCCATTTTTCTACTAGCAGTTCAGAAAATTACTTTTTCAAAGAGAAAACTACTTTTATTAAAAAGTATTTTGCTTTATAGATTTTAATGTATTTAAATGTATTTAATAAATGTAATATACATTTACATTAATAAATTTAAATATACATTTAATAAATGTATTACTCTGTGTGTATTTCAGTGCTGACACTCACACCCTGTCAGGCTACTTTTCAAGAAAGGAGGCTGCATTATAAACTAGGATCCTGTTCTGGTCCCAGTGAGGTCAAAGTGCAAGTTGGAGTCCAGCTTGATTTCTTAATCAATAAACTCTGCAGCATGTGCTGTATAGTTAAAAATCACTTTTGATTGTTTACAGTTCACACACAATTTTTTTAGCTTTTCTTTATTTCCAGGAAACTCAAGTGAGGTATGTGGAGGTATTTTATTTTGTCTTCTCACCTTCCCATACATTGAGGCAATGAGGTAGGGCACCTTTCTGTTGTCATGTGGACAGACCAAATGTTAAGAAACAGCAAGAAATAGAAGTATGTCTCCTGCACAGTGAAACACTATCTGATGGTAAGTTTTCAGAATGCAAGCAGTAACTGACCCTAAGGTTCAGGTTGGCATTAGGAGGAATTTCCGCATAGAAACGGTGATAAGACATTGGAAGGAGCTGCCCAGGGAGGTGGTGGAGTCACTGTCCCTGAAGGTATTTGAGGAAAGACTGGATGAGGCATTTGGTGCCATGGTCTAGTTGACATGGTAGTGTTAGGTCATAGGTTGGATTCAATGATCTCAGAGGTCTTTTCCAACTCAACTGATTCTGTGTTTTAATAAAATACTATAATATAGTATAATATAAAATACTGAATCTTATGGTCAGATAGGCCTTAAATCTGCAGTGGAAAGCACCTTTCATTCCAGTGTACTGGGGAGCGTGGCCCTCATTATAGCAAAATGCAGGCGTCCAATATCACACAAGGATCATACATGGCTATATAATTTCAACATCATGTCATGTGAATTCCTGCTGCCTAACTGAGCATGAATATCTCTGGGAAAAAACAGTGCCTGTATCATATGATAGGACAGAGACCAAAGGGCATTCAGGAATGGAAACAAGAGGGAGAAGACTATATCCTGGATACAAAAGGTGAAAAAGACTGGATCTGGCCAATATGTTATGGGATGTGTATCCATGCTCTAGAGAGTGATTAAAAGAGCATTATTTTTGAGTCATAATGTGTCACAGCAAAGCAAGGATAATATTTAAAGAAAAGTCTGCTGGTGCAGAACAGAGCTGATGTGGAACTGTAAGGCACAGTTAAATCCATGCTGTCACAGACACGGGACTCTTCATTTAGCAGATAGCGTTCACATAGAGACATCCTTCCAGCCTATGTTATAAACTGCATCAGCATATTCAGTGTTATTTACACCAAGAAAGTAAGTAAGTTATCTTCCATGAATAGCAAATATCCCAGTCTCCTGTTCTACTTGAGAAATACAGAAGTCAGTAAAGGTAAGCCAGCATCGTAAATTCTATTATTTGTATTACAAGAGTTCCCAGGAACTCTGGTTGCATGACAGAAAGTCATTGCACTGGTAAAACATTGGAAAACATTTAATTAGCTTATAGAGCTATTAGTTGATCTCCATTTTACTAGGTGCACCCCATCACAGACTACCTTATAATTGAACTTGCCCTTGAATGTAGTCATAGAAAGTCAAGGTCTTCTCACTTTCTCTGACGGGGGGTTTTGCAACAGCCACAGCAACACAGCTGCACACTCACAGTGTGAGCACTAGAGTCTGCATTACACAGAACCTTGACTGTATGATGACACCAGCATTTCTATATCTGTCCAATCTGTCCCTGCTGTGTGTGAATCCTAAGGACTACTGATAACAACAGGACTGGCTGGGACAACTTGGGTAAGCAGGCCACTAGAGGTAACCCTCTAATGGGTTAATAGTCATGGAAGGCAATGACTCTGAATCCTTGAGGACTTCTATCATCACATTCAATCTTAAGAAATTCTCCTACTTGGTGTACAATCCCTTTCATGAGCTTGCAAAGCTAAATGATAAAGCAATTTAAGTTACTTCTCTTAGCTCAGTTGCTCACAATTAAGAAACTATATAAGAATTCCTCAGGTAGTCTGCAACCATCTTCTAATTTCCAGCCTAAATATATTCACAGCCAATCTTATTTCCTTCCTGACACCATTTGTCTGTCTGGTCTATTTGTGACTCAGTCCCTTATTTATGACTCACCGGTGTGAAAGATAAGATTTGTGGCTTAGCGAGTGGCCTAATTGCCCAAGCAATGATTATATGAGAAATACTCCAAGGGAACATGTAAGTGTCCTTCTTGAAGTCCAATTAATGAAATATATTTACATCTAAACAACCATAAATAAAAATTTCAAGAAGTATTTGATCTGGAATTTTCTGGATAAATATTTATGCTGTGTTTGCTAGTCACTGCAGCAATTTTCATCCTGATCCTCTTGTTCAACATGTGTACAAAGAGAAAGGCAAGATGGTGTGGATGATGCTACATTTCTGTTTCATTAGCCTCCAGCTGTGGGAGTGACCAGCTTTCATGATGTCTGTGCTAGGCTGTGGTTCATGTGAGCTTGGTGGAGCCAGTGGTATGTGGGCAACTTGGCAGAACAAAATGGAACAAATGGCAAAAATTATCTTGGTCACCCATCTGAAGGAGCATGTTCTGGCTTTAGTTCATCAGCTCTGCCCCATAAAGATCTGGCTGGAATCTCAGCTGCTTATGGATGCTGGGATAACAGCAGTGAACAGCAAGTTTTCAAAATGTGCTTAGATCTCAGATCGGCAACACACTAATCATGGTTGGACTGAAGATTTTGCAAGAGCAAAATTAAAAGTTCATATAGGCTGCTTGGAGAAGGCCCAGGAGCAGTCATCCATTACTAGTAATTGTTCATTTTATTATTCTTGCAGTATAACCTAGAGACTTCAGCAACAGATGATCTTCATTGTCCTCAGCGCCATAGAACCCCAGAACAAGTGGCCAATTTTTTCCACATTTGGTGGAGAATTAGCAAACATTTTCTTGGAAGATGTTATCCTTTTCAGATGGCAGTCCATCAAATTCGAGTTTCTGCTCTACTATACACCATCAATTCCATGAGTGTTATTACGGTCTCCATCTTCAGGTAGCCCAGATCAAACATAGTGCTGCGTCAGTCACCCCAAGTGTGCTGATTTTATGCTCACTGTGTCACTTCGGTGAGGACAATGACATTACACCAACTGACACCAGTGCAGGATCTGGCCCTTGGACGCTGTCAGTGCCATTTAGTACCACTCTTCTCTTTCTGCTGCTTCCTCAGTGCAGGGAGATTATTCTGGCTGACTGCAACCAGGAGCCAGGCACAACTCAGTTCCCTTCCTGCACCCAGCCTCCCCAGCTCATTAGATCCCAGAGGAACAGGGGGTGTGGGAGGGGAGAAGATCCGGCCATTTAGAGGTGGTTCCATTTATAAATATTGACTTTAATGCTAATTTCATGTAGTTGCTTGTAAAAGTCTTTTAGGCTGAAGCAGAAGGCACACTGCAGATGGCAAGGATATTTTTCACAGTTTTTATGGTGGATAACAATATACTTGACATTTTGCTCATTAAATGTGAGCCCTGGTATGTGAGTAAACATGCTAGGCATCTGTGCTCTAAAATTACCAGTGTGAAAAGCAACAACTCAAATGTTTCAGTCAATAAATGTACAGCACAGAAGCAACATTCAGCAACTTTCTGAATGCTGTGTGCAAGGCGAGGACTGAGTTTGCAGTATTACATGGAACACTCTAGAACCAACAAGGAAGAAATAACATATTGCTTTACAGTCCATATTTTTGAGGGAGAGGATTACATCCAAAAATTTCTAAAGTCAACGTAAACACGTGGTAGACCATACCCATCAATTTGTGTTTCTAGGGGAAGTAACATGTGCCTTGTCAAGCCGCAAAACTACATTGGAAAGAAAGGAATGGAGCCAGAATGAGCTGAAAAGGTGAAAGAGATGGTCTGTGGAGGAAAAGGCAGTTTGTCATTGCAAAGAACAGTAGACTGGGACAAGAGGGGGCAATGAGACAGATGTGTGTTGCAGCATGAGCAGTTGTGATGAATCACTGACCATGAGGAGATCAAACAGAACAGGTCCCACAGAACTATCACAGGCACTTTTCTTCTTCCCATCTTTGGGTTTTCACACATTCTTAAAGAAACGTACAAGAGCAAGGATGAAAAGTCAGGTGGAAAGAAAAGCTCAAAGTGTAAGATAGGTATAGGATGTTAATCTAGTATACCTGCCTTCTGCTTGTCTTTTCAACATTTTGGAGAGACTATCTTGAGACAGCTGCACTTGTGAGTGAACCAAAACACACCTAGGGAAAACAAAATTTGGCTTAGGACATCTTGTAATGTTCACAACTCTGTGCTCTTCCAGAAACCAATACCGTGCAGGCAACTACAGCAAAGGTAAAATTTAAAAAAATGAAGGATAGCTAGATTGAAGTAAGCAGAGTCTCGTAGTTTTACTCATGGATTTACTATGTGTTCTGGCATATTTCTTTTTAAGACAAACAATTTGTTGCTTAAATCTGTATGATGGAAATGGATATGAAGAAAGTGAGACTTGCCATATGCAATGATGATTTATTTAAAAAAAGACCAGGGGGATTAACGTAATGCTGACTTCTTCATTACTCTCCATCTCTCCATCACAGCAGTGTTGGCCTATAAACATGTTTTTTTATTTCACAATATAAACAGATGTTGTCTCCCTCTTCTCACTCTTTCATCTTCCCTCATGTCTCCCAATTAAATATATCTTCATCCCAGTATTAGATTCCAATTTTCTTTGACAGCTACTGTTCAAGTCATGTTTAATTAACCCCTCCAATTAAAACTCCTTGAAACTTTTGTTACCTGCAGGGAGATAGCTCTTTGGTAAATCACATCATGATGTTTGCGACATTATTAAGAATAAAAGATTTTAAAATCAACTTGAAATGGGAACTCTGATATGAACTTAACTACATTACTTCTTACTGCAGTAGAGGGTTCTGCCAACTGAAGCAATAGATAAAACTCCTGTTAATGTAAGTGGAAATGAGGTTAGATCTGTAATTGACTGAACTAAAAGAGACTGAATGCCTTTTACTCAAAAAAGAAGGTAACTATTCAAAACCTTTCACCTTTAGACCCATCTAGCCACCCAGTCTAAGAATCCTCCTGCTGAAACCATATCCCTGTGCTTCTTTTTCCAATAGTTACAGCCAATAAAAACTTGAATGAAACCAAAAACCAACAACCAAATCCTGAATTTGTGATAGAAGACTTTAAGTGGCAGTCTCACACATCACACTTAGCAAAATCAGAAGAATTACTGAAATCCCAGAATAGGATAAGTTAATTTGCACAGCAAACTGTATATTAGCACATCTTCCTGATATTTGAGAGTTTATCCCTAAAACATCTTCATCTCTCATCTTAAGTACTTCATTCTCAGAGGTAGACCCCAATTCTTTTATACACAACATCAAAGCTAAGAGGGTTAGCTGTAATTACAAAGTGTCCAGAAGTTACTGTGACAGCTAGGTGTATAATTTATAGTGGAGAAATTAAATATGTAGGAAGATCCATCTGGTCAAATTATTTCTGAAGGTTTAATATCAGATCTGATGGAGCAATGGCCACCATACCAGATTAGTGAGCTGTATAAATGTCTACATCAAGGAGTATAAAGTCCTGGAACCTGATATCACATTCTTGAAAGGGGTGTGTGACAAACAGTAATAAATAGGGGGAAAAAAAAAAAAAAAAAGATGAGGGGAACAAATATGTAAAATTTAAATGGTAAATTAAACAGCCCTCAATTAAACTGAATTGAGACCCACAAATTATGCACATTAATTCAGACATACATTTTTGTTAAGAGAAATTACAGTAATTTCTGATGTTTCTTCATTAAGTAGTGTGAATTCACAAGTAGTATGAAGTGAATCTCTGAAGATCCTGCAGAAATCAATCACATTGAAAGAAAATAGTTTTCCTTCCTTGTCCTCATCTGCTTCAGGATCTATCAGGTAGTTCCCCCAGAAATCCTAAATCCTATCTCTCATAGTTCAGTTATCAAACAATTTTGAATTGGGACTAATGTGTCTTCTGTTTTGTGTGAGGTATCCAGTTCAGGCAGCTGAAGCAAGAGAATTTGGAGAATGGAACAAACACATAATTGGTCTCCTATTTGTAAATACACTACTGCTGTTTCACTGAGGAATCCCTGCTCTTGGAATAGCTCTGGAAGGCAGAAGGTGTTTAGCAAGGTAGGGTTTGATGTGAGGAAGGGTGAGAGAATCTAGAATTTGCATATGCTGTTATGTTTTCCTAAAAATGCTTAGAATCAGTTTGTTGTGATGATTTATCTGTTCCACTGCTAAATGCTCTCAGGCCATAAGTCCTTATTCAGTGGGGAATTAGTAAGATCCCATGCTCAGTATTAATATACTCATTAGCTGACACCGGGGTGCTCAGAGCATGAGATGTTTATTCTAGATAGATAGCAGTGAGATGTTTCCAATAATTCCTGACAAGGAGACTTGACATCATGACATGGATTCTATGATTTAGAATAAACTGTGATTGGTAAGCTGTGGCATCTACTCTGTATTTCTTAAAAAGAAATTCTATATACTTGGCAGAACTGTGGAGGTTTTTCCAGCCATCAGAAAAGGACATGTTATTAACCTGGATTTCAAATTGTAAATATTACTTACATGCCTAAGATCCTGAGAAGCCTCAGCAGCAAAATGTCAGTATTGAAGTGTGGTGTGCTGTGACATAACAACTTATCCAAATTAAGACCTCATTTGGTGATAAAGCATTTTAGTCTGAGAACTCAGCATCTTGCTCAAGTTGCCACGTATAATAACCACCAAATCTCAGCTGATATGGGACCACCATTTACCAGCTTGCAACAAACCCATGATATTGCAGATGCCCCCACAAGACAACAGGCATGCATTTTGTGTCAGGATTTCTGGTGTTAGTTGCAGTAATGTTGGAAGAAAGATTATGTGGCATCAGAAGTAATCAGTGCAGTCATTCAGGGGTTGGCATCCATTCCTGCACATGGCATGTATATGTTCTGTGTCCACACCAACACCATTCTTCTGAATTGCTGAGGGGAAAAGGCTGTCCCTGGAGTTATGCCACACAAAATACATTCAGTGCTGGTTTTCAAACGTGCCTTCTTTTTCTCACCAGAGGTGCTTTTCCATGGCTGCAGTCAGGTGAGGAATATCAGCACATGGTGAGCCCAGAAGATGTGAAGAACGACTGGTGTATCTCTCTGGGACTGGTGGGACAATCTTACCATTGACTCAGGTAGGTATAAAGACTACATATGCATCAGCTAGCCAAATTTTTATAGATGAATATAAAGTCAATATCTATCATGGGCTTTCATTTTCCTCTACATGGAAGGAAAATGTCTTCAGTATTCCTGGACAGAATATCTGGGATGACCAATTCCTTGGTAGCATTTGTTCCTGATAGAAAGTTGATCTAGTGCATTATTTTCTAAGTTCTCAAAGAGAGAAATGCTGCAGGTCTGGGTGACACTCAGCACCTGACTAACTGTAACAGAGGTGGGGATGGGTCAGACCAAGGCCACCAGCACAGTGCCCTACCTGGAGGGATGGCCATCATGTTGATGCTCCTGGGAGAGTGTAGCAGCAGATCAAACACACAGTGGTATTTCCTTCAGTAGTTCCCTGTTCTTCATGTTTTGTGCCTCAGGGATTCCCTGCATGATATTTATCTTCTTTTAATTTAATGTATTTGGCAATCAGGTTTTGCACCCATACAATTTTTAAGTCTTCACAAAATGCTGTGATTAAACTGAGAAGCTGCTTAAGTTATAAGTTGCATAATGTGGTATCTCTTGTCTATTTTAAACCTGTTGCCTGCTGTTCTTTTTTGATATCCTCTCATCACTAGATCATAAAATAAATCAGGTATTATTCCCTGTCTACCTGTCCTCTGCTTTGTTACTTTTCTCTTGGAAAGAAGGTGGCCTTCATGGGACGAATGTTAGGTCTGTTATATCTCAGCTGCACTCAGGCCTTCCTGCACTGCTTGGAACAGTTTGCACCAGGCTGCCTGTGATGAGAGGAACCTCTTATCTATCTGCACTTTTCCCTCACAGCTACTTCTTAATTTCACATGCTGTGAGAAGATAATCTTTCCAATGAGACGGAGCCAGAGCAAGCATCCTGGGAAAAGAAAAGAGGACTGGAAGGAAGAAGAGAGAAAATTTCAGAAATCATGCCAGAAATGGGCAAATCTTAGCAAAATATTCCACTTAGGGGCTTTCTATATGGAAAAGGGAAGATGGAGGAAATGCAACAGCTCCTTTTCCCTGAGACCCACAGCTGTAGAAAAAGGTATTTTAAAAGCATTATCAGTTTATCCAGTCCTGACACAGACTCTGACTGCTGCTGTACTAAAGAGGGAGTCTGAAATAGATATCCAGGGAAAACACCACAAGAGCTGTGTGATGCAGAGAAGCAGAGGACATTGAGGGATGAAAACAGGGGCAAGAGCATCCACAGAGATTCACCTTGGGGTCTGCACTGCACAAGGACTAACGAATTAAAGAAGGATGTGGGTTAAGGCATATCTCTGGATGAATTTTCTGTCTTTATAGAAGTCACCATCACTCAGAGCAGAAAGAAGCCTTTCACTGCAAGACCTGCTGGGTCTACACTAACCCACCTCCATGCCAAAGCAAACATTATTCCTGCAGGCCCCTCCGTGCTACGTGAGGAGTACAGTTTCAAACCTCCCCTGCTCCAACCACTTTGGGCACCAAATGTGAAACTGCAGACCAGCTCCTCAGCTGGTTCAGACTAGCTCAGCTCTTTCAAAATCAGTGGAGTTCCACTGCCACCATCTAATTGGGGTTTTGGCCCAATATTCAGCCTTCAGTTCTTTAAGAAGGCAAGTTGCAAATGTTGTTTAACCCATTGCAGATGTTCCTCTCTTCTGCCTTTCTTTTCTCCCCTCTTTCCCTTTCCCTGCTGCAGCCATCTCCCCCAGTCTCCTCAGCTACCAGAGCTCACATAGAGGGCATTGTTAGTTACAATTTACGGGGGGTGGAAAGCATTAAATCATGGGTTAGGAAAATAAAGTTCTTACCCTGCAGCAATCAGAGGCAAGCAATACTTCACCACCGAAACATGGCATGTGCAATGGTGCATTTTAACTGGATTCCAGGGCACAGAAATATTTGCAGCTCTCAATACTAAATTATACTCACATCCAATATCTTGGATTTTCATATTACTTAAACATAAAACTGTCACCATGTACATTTGGGGCTTAAATTATGTAGAGATGATATTTTATTGCATAGAATTTGTTTGCATCTCTGTGGAAACCTGGCAGCTATCCCACTGCTGAAGTCCAAAGGGGCAGTGACAATTTAGGAAAAAGCTGAGAAACAATCCAAGAAAACAAGCTACATATGCTTCGTTATCTAATTTCTTTTTTTAATTTTAATATTGGAGGGAAAAATTGTGGAAGGAAGCATGATTAAATAAAACCTGACCTTGAGTAATTTGAATGATAGTTCAAGCAGCAGCATAGTATATTTTCACAGGAATTGACCTTCACCCTGTTTAGGTTCCTGTTTGGGGTAGAGTTAACTCACATACAGGATTGCATAAGCTACCTGTAAGTGGTTGCACTTCAGCCTGGGGGGAAAAAACCTAGTTGTCGCTCCTGTGCAGCCACTGAGCAGGTAAAGACACATAGGTGTGATACCCTGGGATTTTGGTATGCTGGAAAAGGGCTGCAGAAGCTTAGGACTTGACTATGATTTCTCCTCCTATGACTGCAGAAGTGTGTGTTCCTGCATGTGCAGCCACAATATCTCCTTAGCCCACTTGGTCTGGAAGGATATCAAGAGATAAGGTGAAAGGTGGTAGGAACAGGTCTTTTCTGACCACTGCAGGTGGCACAGCAGCAGCCAAAAGAAGACTTTAGGTCAAACACATTTCCCTTGGGATAAAGGATGGGTAGGGAATAATAAATTGCAGCCCCCAAATGCGACCTCACAGCCCAGCTATTTTCTCACACATGGCAGAATCCAGTCGGTAAAGATGTTCCCCAGCCATCCAGGGGGCAAGCTTGCTGCCTGTGCCTGGGAGATGTGTGCTGGGACCACATGGCTTCCACTTCTATATTCTGTCTGAGCTGGCATATCATGCCCAGTGTAAAATTTGGTGGGAAATGACTCTTCATGAAGGGTCTTGTGTTTTGCTTGTTGAGGTGTGTCTGTGTCCTAAACTCTGGGAGGGGACAAAAGAGTTAAATAATGCTTTTTTTTTTTTTTTTTT
>VWZN01011335.1:60351-81553 GCA_013396955.1 Regulus satrapa
AAAAAAAAAAAAAAAATCAAAAGAGAAAAATAATGCATAAACAGCTCTCAACAACATTTCCTCCTGAGCAATAGAAAATTTTGTTAGCTGATGTTAATTTTCATGCTTCTGTGGGAGAAGTGAAAAAGGCATGCTGAAAGTTATATTTTTGAGATACCACTAATAAAAATGCAGCATAAAAGTAGCACCTTAATTCTGTGTTCCTGCTGGAGAACACACTTTTTTTGCTCAGGTTTTCCTGTCTCTGCACTCTGTTCACATAGTTATGACCAAATCTGCGCTCCAAATACTGATACCAGCATGGCCAGTCTTTATCAAGACTGGTTCGTTTCTGAAACTACATTTCATACAACCAAGTTACTCTAGCAGGTATCCAGTTTCTTTTTCTTGCCCTCACTTTTAGTTTTAGATGGACCACAGATAAGGAATTGCCCTGCTGGCATCCTCATGGGTCAAAAATAGAAGAGTATCCTGGCAGACCAGATGTTGCAACCTGCCTGGAAATTCTGTATGTGCTGCTCTGGGGCACCCATTAGTCTTCCCTGGGAGAGGTTGTGTGAAATGGAAGCCCACCCCAGGCAACTCTTCTCCTATCCCCCCTCCTGTGCATTTGAGACAAGCCATCAACATAGGGCACTGCCTGGCAGCAGTTGTCCATTTCTTGTGTGGTGCTTATCTCAGTCAGTTCCTATTTCTATGTTGTGTCTGGAAAAGGGTAGGCAAGAAAGCACATCCTGGGCAGCTAGGGTGAAGCACAAGGAAGGTAGCCTGTGCTAATTAATATCTCCAAAATGCAGGTGAAGTATTTTAAGCATGTGCTTACCGAGCCTGCTTCATACTCTCTGTATAAGTAGTTCTCTCCCAAGGCAACTGCAGGCATTTTTCCTCTTATGGGCTGTCCATACTTCTGCATTCAGCCATAGTATCCTCAGATGCCACTATTCTGAAGAACCCTTCCTCCTCCCACTGACTTCCCACCAACTTCCCACCCTTACATGCATTCGTGCTTAGCACATCCTTGCTCCTCACAATTTCTATTTTAAGGATGGAAGGCTCCCTGCTCACCCTGCCCCACCCCCATCTTCAAGTTGGGGTTTTGAGGGGACAAGAGGGTGCCTGAGCTTCTCTCTCTCCCTGCTGCAGCCTGTAAGACCAGCATTGGGTACAGCAAATCCACCTGCTCCTGGTACTAAGCTGCACCTTTTCCCTGGTGGAAAACCCTACTCTCATTGAAGAATAAGAGCGTTTCCATGTCTGCTGCTCTGCACTTCCCTTGCTTCTCCCCAGAACTAGTGTAACTGTGGGGGAGGGAGGCACAGAAAAAGCACTCCCTTCTACACAGAGGATTTGCAGGCACTTCATGCTTTTGTTATATAAAATGTTACAAGTGGATTTGCAAATATTGGGCACAGATATCATAGGTGGAGAGACTCAGGAAGAAGAGCCCTGGGCCAGGCATATATAAGGGTAAGAGAGGAAAGGGGAAGGAACATATGTAAATCTACTATTCAACCAGTGTTATCTTCCATTGATATTTGTATATATGCAGAGCACATATATTTGTAAAGCATAAAACCCCTGTGAAGAAATGGTCTCAGAAGGATGTCTCCAGATACATATTTATTTTTTTAAAGAGAGTACATAGTTATGAAACTCTCCAGCCAATTTTTTATTATTATTTTGTTAGACTGCCTGAGCATTCCTTTGCAGAATGAGCTAATAAAGCTAGGAAAACTGATGACACTGGTGCTTGGACAGCTATCAGAGGAAAATAATAAAGTATTAGTGTAGGGAAAGAACTGAAACATTTCCAGAACTCCATTAACAGAATGAGAAGTGTTTTCAGAGAAGATGAGCTTCTATATTAGGAAAGCTTTACTTATTTCCTCTGAGATTCTGCCAGTCCCATGGGAGAAAGAAAAGGCAGTGGTGGGGGTAGGAAGAGAAGAGCAGCAAATAGACAGGAATTGAGACGATTATGTAGAGAAAAATACTTTGCCACTTTTTATGTGGTATAAAAAGAGTATCCTGTCTGAGCACAAGAAGAGCTTTCTTTAAGCAGCACCTGCCATACAGTTTCCCTGCAGCTTTCCAGGATTGGGACCAGATGGGAGAAAACAGTTTCATCCTTTGAATCAGTGGTACACACTGAGCACGGAGGGATTACACCATCAGCCTCCACACACCGACACTGCACTGCGAGCATGGCAGCAGGAAAGCAAAGCTGCAAAGAAAGTGCACCCACATCCACCCCCCCTAAACACACACCCAGAGAGGAGAGAGGATAGCAGAGCAAAAAAAGGTTAGAAGAGAAGTGTCCTTTTGTACAACTGAGCTGTAGGAGCAGGAACTGCTAGAAGCTAAAGTGACAGCAGCAATTAAAGACAAGAACAACCAACATCTGTTGATAAGATGTGCTGCTGCAAGCGAGATGTGTTTACAATAGCTGAAGGAGATTAGAAGAAATTTTCTACTCCTCCCCGCTTACTCAATACGTTTGACAGCTCTCTTGATATTTTAAGTTTTAGCATCTTTACTCTTTAGCTAGTCAGTCCTCCTCGTTTGTGCAAGTTCTGCATAACAGTGTGTAGAAGAAAACAAAACTTAGGAAGAGAGCAAAATCTGATTCCAAACCCCTTTCTCCAAAAAACGGATGGGTTGTCTATCTCTTCTCTTTGAAGAGAAAAGGGATTTTAATTTCTAGTTGATGGTTTTTATGTGAGGAAGTGGATCCATGGCAAAGAAAAACCTCTAACAAAAGTAAAGGAACCATGGTGGGAGAGATGGAAAGTATCTGCTATAGAAAAACAGAGATCACAGTTTGCTGTACAATCAAAGCCTGACATCCTAAATTACTTCTTTCCAACACTGGTTCCTGTAAGCTCTTTCAGTCTCCTTCACCACTTTCCTCTGTCTTGGTTACCCAGGCTCACCAATGAGTTCATCAGTCATGGTCAAATGCATGGCAGCCTAGTTTGCTGGGAGTTTATACCTCATTTACACAGACCAAGCCACCAGGAAAGCTACAATGGCAGCTTTGCAATCACCACTTCAGTGAATAGGGCAGGGTCAGGAAAGGAATGAGATGCAATCAGAATACAACATGAAGGGTAACAGCTCTGCATTCAGAAAGCATTCCTTTATGCTGCAAAACAGCACAGGCTTCTATAAACCTACAACAGAGAATCATCCTGTGGTCAGCTGTGAGGTACCAAATATCCAGTGGGGAATTCCTACAGTGGATGCAACAGCAGGACCCGAGGATTAAACCATTGTTGCCTGAAATCTGTGAGGTCCCAGACTTCTGAACCAGTGGCCTCTCAGTCCCTACAATACCTCAGCTAAGTATTTGTAATGCTCCTACTTTTCAGCTACAGTTCCAACCTTCCAATAATAGGAATATTAATTAATTAACTCTCCTGCCTCCCTAGGAAAGGCAACAAAGAAAAATGAGAGGGGAATGCAAATGCAGCAGTAGAAGAATTAGCAGAAGGACAGTGGAATTTAATACGTCGATTTAAATCTATCCATGTTAAAGATAACAAGGAGTGTAAGCTACAGGAGTGTAAGAAAGCCTATCAGAGTAAAGGCAGAACTACACATCATTCAGAGCTGTAAAAAGGGAAATACTGACTGAGTTTTTGCTTGAAGTCATACTTGAATACAATGCACATTTTTCAGTCCTGCTTTGGTACAGATGGACTTGATTTGACATCTTCTGGAAAGAATCCACGCTTCTTCCTCAATTACGCAACTCCTGGTGACTATAAAGCTCTGGTCTGATGTGGCCTCTGTGTTGCTCATCACTATATATCCTCATAATTTCTGAAATACTTTACAGATGTCAACAACTCTAATGTCTTCCAGCCATCAACGAATTGCCCCACAATGAAAGGCTTCATTCTCCACCCAAATCCAGAGCTGGACACCATGACTTTAAATATGAGAGATGAAAGAATCCCAGCTTTCCCAGACTTGTTCACAGTTCAGTGGCAGACGACCTATAAAAGCTAAACAGGGAAAACAAAAAACTGTTTCTTCCTTGTATGATGATTAGTTCTTAGACCTTGCAGTCTTTACGTATTTGTGTTGTAGCTAAGTCCTCAAACAACCTCAGTAGTTAGTCATCTAGATTCTGTTGCAATTTTTAGGAGCTTCCTACTAGAGGCCCTTAAGGTGGAAGGGCTTTCCCTTAAAAGCCTCTTCCATTTGTATCTTCTGGGGAACTCTCCCTAACCTCCCCTATTATTTTTATATTAAAGAACAGATTTTTTTCCTTCTTGTCTTTATAGGAATTAGAAAGGGGAGCAAATTACAGGTTTGTTTTTTTTTTTCACATGTTGCATAGGAGAGAGCAGGTCCAGGATATTCTGGTTCCAAAGAGACATAATTGTAGAGGCTTTCTTTTGATAGCTATTTATTTTTATCCTTTGCTCACGATTAGCTAAAAGGAGTTCATGTGCAAACTGACAGTACAGCAGAGACACCAGTCAGATCTAGGAGAATTTCCTCCCCTACTAAGTGGCAGTTCAAATCTACTTGAGCAGCAAAGAAAATGTTCACAATTTGCGATTCAAGATCATATACTATGAGCAGAGAAACTTACCAATCCCTCTATACAATTAAAGAAATGTCTTTTTATTTCTGATAACATACATTTGTATCAAATAATGTATCTCTACTGGATCGTGGTTTTAACACTAAGACAGTTAAAGCTAAATGAGAGGCAGTGGAAGGATAGTTCAGGAAAAACCAAACAGGTGAGTATTTTCGTCCTTAATTTACCAGTACACATCTAAACATTACCTAGACTTAAAAGAAACTGTATTATTCAGCCTAAATAGCAAGTCCCTCTGCTTTGTGTATCCTTATGCTTTGTAAATCTGCTGACCCTATCTTGATGAAAGCACAGAAAGTATTTGCCTCCATTTTCACTGCGAGGAAGGCCAAACCCTCCACAATTTGGAGAAACAAATCTAGGCTCCCTTGTGTTCAAGCATGGTTTCTGAGTAGATAGCTGACCTCATTTCCCTAGGCAGTTTTCTCACAGATAGGGAGCAATGTACCCATACGTTCCTCAAGTTTCTTTTTGTTTTTGCGTCTAGCACGTTAATATTACACAGTGCTGTGGGTTCGCTCAGAACAAAAGTGCAACCAACACATAGGTGAGCTCTGTCCTATCGTGTAAGACAGATTGCAATGAATCACACATTTATGACCTAGTAAAACCTTCGCACTGTCTATTTTAGAGCTCGGGTTTGAGGCATGTATGCTTTGCATTGTCCTTTAGGAGGAGTAAAAATTGATTGCTCTTTTTATTGCCCTTGCAAAGCTGCTGTGGCACCAGTTCCTGGACAGGGACAGGCTGAGCAGCCCTCGGCACAGCTGGGAGGCAGTGGTACAGGAATAGCTTCAAAGTCTATTTTCCTTCTATCTTGGGGCCACTGAGGTTTCATGATAGTGCTGTAGTGACCTACACCAGCAATTATCAGGTCCCATGAATGGTGCATTTTGGAGTTATGAGTATTGTCAGGACATAGCCAAACTTTCTGGTACCCCAGACACACAGCAAGAATCATCCCCATATGTAGTTATTTCATTCATTGCCATTCGGTCCTCTGTAAGAATTAGACCTCATTTTTGATCAAGGTTCAGTACATGCATCTGTTCTACACGTGCAAAAGTGTATATGAAGTTCTCTGAAATACAATACTGAAAGACAAAATACCATACTGATCTGTAATGGAGGCCTTTCCACACATCTAAATAGAGATGTGGGAGAGAAGAGGTGGAATGATGGAGAGACCAGCTAAAGGAAAAGTAAATAATCTCATGACATGTGATGTGAAAAACTGAAGCTTCTTTTTATTTTAGGAAAATAAAATGGTCAAAAGCAGACTTCTTTGGTTACTCAGACCACAAGGCATTGTGTTAAATGCACTTAGGGCTTCTTTAGTCTAATTCCTTAGTTGTTTTTCTTGAAGGTTGTTTTGAATTTCAGGAGAGAAAAAAATTCTTAAAAACATAGGCACTAAAATACCCAGGGCAAATGAGGAGGTTTTAGAAAAATTCCCTTAGGAAGAAGCATTTGAGTACTTTTTTTCTTTCTCAATACATTGCTTAAAACAGACATACAGCTCACAGAGGTGAGGTGATTATGAGTACCAAATCATCTCCATTGAGTTCAACTGAATTAGACATCCTGCTGGATATATTTCTGTGCTTAGACATTTACAGATTCGGGCTGTTGCCTAGGGAATTGGCCTCATTAGGAAACTGTATTGTATATAACTGTGACTATGAAGTAATTTATACAAACCATGACCAGCTTTTCTTTCTACATCACAGAGCAGGAGAAATACCACTTGTGCCAATTCTGATTTAACTTTAGTGTTACAACATTGATGGACAACAGAGAAAGGATATGTCACATCAGTTACAACCATATTAATGATAAGGAATTGTTAAACACTCTGTATCTCACAGAGGAAAGCACTTCAGTCTAGAAATACTAGGACTACATGAGTGTCTCAGATAGCACTTCATTTTATTCAGTGGAAGTGTCTCTAAGCAGAAAAAGACATCTAATAAAAGCATTAACTATGTCAACAGAAGTTGTGTGTGTATATAAACCTACATAAATATACATACACATATATATGTCATCTTTTAAAAAATTAACATTAATTTAAAATGCCTAGAGACATTTTCCTTAATTAAAACAAAACAAAACAACCAACCAACCAAAAAAAAAAAAAAATCAACCCAAAACATACACACCCACACACACAAAAAAAAAAAAAAATCAACCCAAAACATACACACCCACACACACAAAAAAAAAAAAAAACCCAAACAAAAAACCCACCAAAAAACCAAAGCAGAGACCTTCATCCAAGTCTGGAAATTGTACAACAATCCAATTTCTGCCCAAATCAGAACCTGGGTGATGTTGCTTTCTGTATAGCTTTTATTCTTGCAAGCATCCAATGTTTTATATAAACACATGTTTTTCCAAATAATTTATTTAAATGATGTTAAACTAAATAATTTATAAATCAAATGGCATTTTAAAAAATCAATGTAAGAACAACTCCATTGTGTAGGCAAGCCCTTAAGAAGTGTCAAATGTGGGAAATAGAGATTGTAGATGTATTTATCTGATAGTGTTAGCAGAGAGGTCTTCAACACTGCTAATAGTTTAGAGCAGTAATTTGTCAGCACGTCTAACTTTTGGAAGGAAAAATTCTTTACTCAACCTTAGTGATTCTCTGACTTGCGACCAGGCGTTATGCTTTTTGAAACTTAAGATTCCCTTAGTCTAGTATGTCTGCAGAGATAAATAGGCATAACTACCACATGCCTACCTTACTACCTGGCCTTTGCATCCACCAAAACTCTGTCTACCTGTTGCCTCAAAGAGCAAAACAGTATAATTTAAATCTGCAGCTGCTGGGTGCCAGCCTCACTGCCAACTGCTGGGTGGGAAAGCAGGTTAGTGAAAGCAGTACCAATACATAAATACTATGTAAATGCATCTGTAATATAAGTACCTCAATACTGACAGCAGACTGGCAAATGAACATGGAGAGATTCCTCTGTCAACATTGTAAAATAAGATCACCAAATGAAAGACCATTGTGTGTATGCCTTATTTTGCCAGCTGTGCTGCAGCACGTGCATCTGGGGTTGGATGGCTCATGTACAATATTATGGGGCTTTTGGGAAGTGACTGACATGTAGCCTGGTATATCACAGTTCCTGGGAAGGCATAACTGTGGAGGAAACATGGGCAGTAATGTATTGAGATTCTTCCTGTGATTATTCAGTGCTGAGCCATCAGAGGAGATTTTGACACAGCAGGTGATGAGATAAAAGACTTTCTCTTGTAGGACATCTGCTCAATGGGATTGCCAGTCGGTGGCTTTCCCTGCTCCATGCACAGTCATACTGTGGTCAGCCAAGGGATGGCCTTGTGGCGTTTACTCTCTGCAGTGTCCAAAATCCTGCAGTGCTATTCTCTTTGATTCTTTGCATGCCCTGACTTCGTCTGGATGTCTGCATATCTGATAGATGTACTTTTCCTCTCCATAGGTAAGAATAGCCAGATTAGATTTCTCTTTCATATGTTGTTTCATTAGTTGTGTTTTGCTGAAGGAAGGCCAGGCATGATAACAAGGCCTTTGCTTTGGGTCAAAGGTTTTAGGGAGCAGCACTCGGAATGCCTTCACATCAGGAGAAAGCTGCTATGAGGGTCTAATATTTCCAGAGAAAGAAAGACTGCCAATGAGTATATTTGAATTCTACCTATTAAAAAAGGAGAAAGTCCATGACAAGTAGACTGAACAGATTAAAGGTCTGGGGGCCTTTGCAGGGGAGATAAGGTGATAAGCAGTAGCTTTGTAAAGTAAGAAGGAATGTAGAAGTGAAAAAAGATCAAAATGTAGTGACACTAGTAAAAAGTTAAGTGCTTTTTTAAAGGGTCAAATGAGCTGTGGAGAGCTGATCTTAAAACACCTTATTTTGTGACTTAGGCATAATTCGTAGCGTTACTATTTAGTGAACAAAAAAATTTCCTAAATTATACAGCTGTTTATTTTTTATAATATTATAATGGTGAACTTTTATTATGACATGAATAAAACTAGTATGGCTAATTACAATGTCAGCACTTCCACCATCTTGTTTAATTGCGTTTAACATGAAGAGGAGAAAAAAGTCTCTGAATCCCTGGTTAGTTTCTTGTGCACATCCTGGCCATCTCTTAGATGAATCTTATGCATACTGGAGCTGGCTGCCCTGCTCTTTTCTGCCTATTTCCATGTAATTGTCACCTGTAACAGGCCCTCTTGGAAGAAAAACTAAAAGAATAAAAAACCCACAAACAAACAAACAAAACAAGCAAACCCAGAAGCACAGTATTTGAACTGCCCTCTTGCTTTTTTTCCACCTTTCCAGACAGGCATGATTTTAACAGGTTCTATCTTGAGAAGTACTAAACCCAAAAACCAGTATTTTATGCCATCTGGAAGCTTGATATCCTTGCTTTTCAAATGGCTTACAAAATATATCTAATTCTAAATACTCACAAATTATGGGTGGCTAAAATCCAATTCAGAGCAGAATAAAAGCTAATTGAACAAGGTAAACAGAGAAGCTAATGTATCACAATGCACCAAGCAACTGGGAGAATCAACACAGAAGAGAAATGTTTGAGACCTGCTAATGGATTGGAAGAGAGAAGAGGTTTTCCAGACAGGAACACAAAATGAAAATGTAGAAATGCTTGCATAGCAGCTGGAAAGAGATAGGAGAGCTGTGCAGGGTGTAAGATTTGGGGCAGGCGGGGAGGGTGTTTTGCAGCAGCACTCAGGAGCAGACAGGGGTGCCTATCAGAGTGTTACAGCAGCAAAAAGGCTCAAGCTGGAAGATGGTAGCATTTTTATTTCAAAATGCTGAGGAAATATAAATGGGAGAAGTGAGACGTGGAGGCTGAAAAGAGAGGCTTGGTAATAGTACCACAGGAAGAAAAGCAAACAGATGAAGCAGGCTTTTGGCCACCTTCCTCTCCACTGCTGAGAAAAGCAAGTGCAGAGGCTGCAAGGATGCTGCTCCTCTACAGACAAGGGTAGAGTCCTTTGCCTTGGGTGCTAGGAAAGACTCCAGTGCAAAAACCAGCTCCTCCAGCTTGGCATTGGGTTTAAAGCTTTAGTGAATATTTATCTTCTGTGTGTGTGTGTAAATAAACCTCTAGATAAACATACACACAGTTTTTGTTTTCTTTCTTTTCAGAGTTGCAGTAAAAATAATCAAGAGCATTGCCAGGTAGCCTTGAGCTTACTGCCTTCTCGAAGATATGAATTGCTGGTTTCACAGCATATCTACAACAACTACAGAGGGTGAAAGAAAGGTGAAAGAAAGGAAAAAGAATATGCACAGTAAAAATAAATACAAATAAAATTCAAATAAAGGAAGGACTCATCTTCTCTACCTTGTAGTTCTTGGGTGTAATATGAAATCAACCTTTTGTTCCTGAATAAAAATATTTGCAGTACAACTTCTGAAGAATAAATGAAAATGAGGGCTATTAATGGTTACATAATAGGCAAGTTAAAAAAAAAAAAAAAAAAAGACCTGAACAACTCTGGCTGCGGCTGTGAGGTTTTCAGAACTTGTTGAGAGAAGGGGAATTTTCCACTATCTGAAACCTTAGAGAGTCATTGTGGAAGTGTAGGAGAATTGTGTTCAGAACATCTCTTGGTACTGCAACCAATTATGACTTCTAGTTAACATAATCCAAAGACAGTGGTATGCAGCCCTTCGGCAAAGTTTGAATCTGCTATACTAATTAAGCATTTTCAAAGAGATATGTTAGACACACGCAGATTGAGGGAAGGGACCCTGACTTCTATGAATAGGCTAATCTTGTGACCTCTGAAGGAAAGGGATTTTTCCCACTGCTTCATCAAGAAGGAGAAATCTCCACTCTTACAGTCACACCAGACTTTACAAACCTAACCAAATATTATTTTAAAAAATGAATCATTGATCCTTAAATGCATCCCCAGATGTTCATATTGAATTTGCAGTATTTAGCATGCTGAACTTAATTGTCCATTCAAATCACCCTAACTGAGGAGTGCTCTCCTTTAGGGAATCACCATATGCCAATATAAAACCTGTGTTATGTGACTGGAGAATCAAGCCTACGCTGTTTTACTTTACATCACTATGCATTGCTCTAATCTGAGGGAGAAATAATTGCAAACGTTTTAACTGTGAAAAGAATAGGGAGTCATCAAACCTTCAATCATATTTTAATATGCAGTCACACTCCACTTTCATAAATAGGAATTGGAATAATTATAAAGACATCATTTTTAATTGTCACTCATCATTTATTCGACTCCTTAAGTAGAACACACATTTAATTAATGCCTTAGGTTTTAGCGTCAATTACCACATTAGATGTTCTCCCATATTCATTCCATCTGCTACAAGTAAATACTTTACCCCTGCAGTTATACACCCATATAAGATCATGATCATAAATTTTCCTGCCTCCTCCTAACCTATTGTATGGCAAGTAAAAAATTTTGCAAAACACAGACACATAAAATAAGTTTTGGCTTGAAATTAGAGATATTTTCTTACTAGCATAAGGAATTTGCTCAACTCACAGGTACTAGTTTTGCTAAGAATGATGTGTTGCTCATAATGAAAATGCAGAGCATGTTTGGGCTCTGAGAAGCCAGAATGAACATCTTTGGATTACCCCAACACTCAGGGCATGGGACATAATTTTGTTGTTTTGTGGTTTCAAGTATTTTTTCAGCTGTCTTGTATTTTTTTAATAGCTAGGTGATTTGGATTTGACCAAGTTCTTCAGTAAATTGCGCTAACAGTTGCTTATGTTCACTATTAAGTTATTAAATCAGCATCCTTATGTCATTTACTATAAGGCAAAGCCTTCCCAGCTTTTCTTGTTGCCCTTTTTTGACCTTTTCCAACTTTTTCAGAGCTCTTTTTCTAGTGCAAATCCTCAGTCTTTCAGCTGCAATCTTTGTATTGCCTCAGGCAGCCATAGGAATCTCCCTTCTCAATGTACCTCAGTTTGCTCATCCCCTTAAGGACTCTTATGTCCCTTCTCCACACCTGGAGACCCAGTCAGGTCAGCTCTGTGCCACTATTCCTGGACTTCACCCAGGCCCCTATGCTCTGTCACACTGCCTCCATGCCATCTGCATGCTTTATTCTATGACCTACAGGATCAATCCCTCAGCAGTGGGGCAGACACTGCTATCCAGGCTGCTCTACCCAGTGAAGAGCCTGATGTAGGGTCAAAGCTGAAAGCTAAGGCAGCCCCCAGTGTGTTCCCCTGCATAAATTCACCTTGCACTGACCCCATCAGGAATGCTCATTGTGCTGTCTGGAAAACCTTACAGCAGCACAAATGGGCCAAAAAATAAGACAGAGGAAGGAACAAGATAGGAGGAAGGAGAAGAGTGAAAAATCCCAGGTGGAGGAAGATGGTGTGAACATGCTGATACCGGTCAACAAAACCAGCTCCCTGAGGAGCTTGTCAATAGAGTATGCTAACCTCTCTTGCACTGGCGCCCTACTTCATGAGAAAAATCGGTTTTACCAACGGGTCTCTGGGTGGCAGAGCTTGGAGGCCTTTCACTTCCAATTCCTCCTTTCTCACACCCTGCCGAGAGCCCCATGCTGACCTTTGAGAATGGCCAGCACAGACATGGGATACCGAAAGAGCCCAGCTCCTGGGAATGTGCTTCAAGCCGGCTTGCCAAACTGCTTGCAAACGTTTTCTGGGCCATTTACTGCTGCTCAGAAGATTTTCAAGTGTCCACATGCTTTAGGTGCAACTGCTGGTATATTCTGGGAACACTTCTGCAGGGAACAGGTAATGATGGCCTTTACCCCAGTGATCACAGGGTGTTAGAAGGGAAAGGAATGTGAGCCTGGATGGCTCCCCAAAGGTGCCAGAGGCACACTGGCAATTATCTCCCCAAATACAACACCAAATACTTGTAGTTAGCTTTTCCTCTCAAAAGAAATTATTTCCTTTAGCAGAGTCCAGACAAGTGAAAATCCCACACTAACCCATGGTCCTCTGTTGAAGTTGCATCCCCAAACTTGTAATCTCTATTATGACTTCCCCAGCATCTGTCCATTGGGTGGAATGACCTGAAAATCAGGAAGAACAATGAATCCCAGGATTCCAGTCATCACTGGCACTCCTAATTGCTGCCCTGCACAATGGGTTGCTGTGTTACCCCTGCTAGGGGCTTCCCTGGGAACACTGTCATCTTTTGAGTAGTCATTTCGGTCTTTTAAAGTCACCTTAAATAACTAACTAGTATGACCTTACCATTTGCTCATCACCCAGCAATTTCCTACGCTGAGACAGACTGCATGTATTGCAGAGACATCTACTTCTTTAGAACAGGGCTGTAGCTTACATAATTGGTCATATAATTTTAAAACAATAGCACAGATTTGGACGTTCATTTAAAAAGTGGATATGCTAAACATTAAAAATAAATATCCAGCAAGGTTATATTTTATAGTAATGATGCATTTATAAATTTTTTTAGGATTGAAAGAATATTACAGGCATGACATGATGGTCCTATAAATGAATATTCTTTGTGGTATAAGTACTTTGTGAGAGAATGCTGAAACTGGGCATGAACTGTGGAAATAAGCAACATACTGACTTGATGAACTTTGTAACAATTGATTAAGTATTAATAAACCTCCATAAAGAACAAGTTCAGCCTTATTTGAAAATGCAATTCTAAAAAGATTTTTATCAGCAACTGAATATCACAGACCGCAAGGTAAGATAACAGTTATGGAAATGAATGTCTCTTCAGAAATTCTGAAAGACCAATCCTCCTGAATATTTAGTTTCAGCATTTTATGTTGACTTGTTCAAATGCCAAAAGCCAGTCATTGAGGTTCAATACACTGCCTCCCAAACTGCTGTATTTCTAACAGCCACAAACCTCAGATTTTTGGAGGCAATTTGATCACATTTCACTTTCAATCCAAGTAAGGCCTTTGAACTAACCTGCCTCGGGAATGTTACCCTTTTCTATTAAGTAATAGCTAAAAACATCGATTTCTTTCAGATTTTCCATATCCTTCATCATAAATTCAAGCAACCCTCTGACCCCTAAACCTCAAGAATTTATAATAGAGTTCAATTGCAGAGGTCCCAATTCTGCCCACCCATAACTTAACAGATGAAATTATATTTATATTTTGTTGTTCCTGTGTCATCAGTTCTTTCAGTTACTGAAGGTACCAGATGTTATGTTCTTAGTATGTACAAATAACAAACATAAGGAACTCGTTTGAAATAGGGGACAGAAGTGAAATAAGTACGAAGCATTCACTGAGTATTATGCCCAGCTACTGACTGCTCCTGGAGAGAGTAGGAACTACCGAACACTGAGGAGGGGCTGATCCTTGGAGCTAATGCTGTGTTTTAGTACAGCCACTGACCACACCCACACCCATTCCCTATTGGGACACACTGGCACCTAATATATCTTCATTTAAATGTTTCTGTCTTGATAAAAACAGAACAAAAGCCTCTAGCAGACAGTGTGAAGTACAGGTAGGACAAAGGTGATATTTCCCTATTTGCACTTGTGTGAGTTTGAAAGAGGATTTGTTCTGATATTCACTTTTCCCTTTCCCACATCCATCACTGCCTTTTTTCCCCAAATGATGGCTGCATTGTGGCCAGGCTCTGTGTGCTCATCTAACTCCTTCCAGCAATTCTTGTATTAGGCTGAGCAGAAATGGCACAGGAACAAAAGATAGAGTCAAAAAGCAGGAGATACTACCCAAAAGCCAGGAGTTGGGCATTTCTCTACTGCTTCTGAGACTCATTATTCTTTCTGTCCACTACATTTATTGCCATGGTGTTTAGGAATTTCAGCCCTGGATTCCCATAATGAGCTATTTCGATGAAGTGCTGTATAGAGGCAGAACAAAGAGATGGTACTTCCTTTAAGATCTCACCGTGGACAACAGCAGATGGTGATGAGCAGACAGAGGGGGAGTACAGGAAAACAACAAGACAACTGTGAAACTAATTAGGATTGTAAAACTCTGGACAAGTCTGGTCACAATAGAAATATTAGTGGGTTTGGTGGGTACATTATTACAGCTTTACAATCAAAGAAGCAGCAACCAGAATAAATCTACCGGCAATATTTTTTATATATGTCCTTGCTTCTGAGAAGGGAAAATCTAGTAGAAAGCATCTTGAATCAGTATGGATGCATGCAAAATATGCAACCTCTGTATGAAATGAACACTTTTATTTCCCTCCTTTTGTTACCTTTGCATTACTGCAGACAAGCAAAAATACAACCCCGTTTTATTCTACACTTAAGGACAGTTAACTGTCCTTTTCATGAATTCAGATATCCTTCAGGGGACAAATGAATGCCCCAATTTTTCTTTTTCTCCTATGTGGCAATTTGCTTGTGTTTGTTGGGATGTGTTCACATTTAACACCAATTTTTACCATTCCTGGGAAAATATTTACTTCTTAAAATCCACAATGTCCCTATGATAATGATACTTACTTAAAAAAAAAAAAAAAGAGGAAACAGACAATACTAGTTTTTGGTTTAGAAATTACAAACACCGCTTCCCTTCCCAGCACCATTTTATTTCTCATTGAGACATTCACATACTGTCACTGTGTCCATATTAGTTGAGTCTCAACACAGAATCAGCTGAGAATTTATAAACTGTATTTATATCTTTTACTTTTGGATTTGGGCTTCAGATTCCTCCCTGGTTCTCTTATGTTGCAAATTTTGCTGGTGCTATCCGTCACTCATGCTCCTTGCTGTTATCTTTGACAGAGAGCTTTTCATTAGAAACATCTCTTCCGGCAGCTTTCTTTGCATTCCTAACTTGCTCCAAGTTATTAGTCTATATAAAGCAATGAAGTGCTTTTCTGTGATTTATCTCAGCAGACCTTGGAACCACGCTAATCGCCAAGTTATGACTGTCTGTGTATCAGGCAAAGGAATGTGTGGGTAGCATTTGTCTCCGCAAGGAGGGAGTCCAAGAGCCAGCCATTAGGATATTATTAACTTTGTGTCTTAGGTTGAAATATTAACATGTCTCTTCAGTGCACTGAAAAATGCTCCAGACGATTTTGCCTAATATTCCAGGCTCCAGCAGCAAAAATACCCCACAACCCAAGCTCCAGCTTGATTCTACAGCCCCCAAGACATGTCAAAGCTGCCATGATGTGAAAGCATTTCTGAGGCAAAATATTTACAGAGTACATCACAACAAGATATTTACTCCCAGATGCTCTTTCCATTTGAGTTGATGTCCCAGCCATGGTGAGCAGAAGTCTCAGTGTGTAAAGTGTAAAGATGTGAAAGACAACGTGCCACCTTCTGCACGCTGGGGAGTGGGGGACGGTGTCTGCCCTGCCTGGGAAGCCTGCTTAACATCTCTGCAGCCCTTTGCAAAGCCAGTTAGCACTAGTTAACCTTTATCTTATTTATTCTTTTAATTCTAATTATCAAGTAACTTTCTGAAGATCAAAAGAAGAGTCAGGAAAAAAAATGGAACACCATTAAATGTGTGTTACAAGTTTTGCCAGGTATATTGCAGTAATATGCTACAGGGAAAATGGCTTGTTAAAGGGATTTCAGTAAATGCTGAAACATGCATGTATAAGATTTCTATAATACAAACTTTTTAATACATATATATCATCATATGAAACACACACACACACACACANACACACAGACATATATATATGTTTTGGTTTTTTTTTTTTCCAGCTTTGGCCGTGTTAGGTGTCTAATTCAAAATTATTGCCCAAATTGCATCTATATTCAATGAGCATGGGTGACTTCCCCAACAGACTAGACAGGACTAGACTCCTTACTTTTAGACAGCATGGTAAACGTTCAAGTAGTACCATCTGATAAGCTCAACAAATTGTATAAAATAGAAGATTCCAGAGGAATTAATATGTTAATATACCTTCTCACACAGGGCCCTAAAATATTTATACATGACCAGATTTTTTCAGTTCAGCTGCACTGATCTGTATTGCACTGGGAACATCCTCAGCAAAATTAGTGATACTTGTAAAGGGAATAAGGTCCTGCCTGGCACTGGTCCACAATGTTGGCACAGAGTATGGCCCCATACTGAGGGTCTGAACACATGCTGTAACCTATGTAATATATATTGTGATCTTGGCATCCTCTACTTCCAGAGTCTGTGCACAAGCAGGTTACTAGTCAGCATGAGAAAGTCTGGCATCATACTCTCCAGATACCATGATTATAGCAAAGACTGAAAGAGCTCTCTTAAATAAAGGAACATGTGAGAAATACTTTGTCTTATCATCCCTTGTAAAAGATTGTAAAAAGAGAAGATGCTCAGGGCAGAGCCAGAGGCCTTTCATTGGGCCTGAATATCATTCCTTCAGTGGAATGAATCATATGGCTGCTCATTAATAATCAATTTTACCACTACTGGGTTCTTCAGAAGCTGGTCTGCATTTCTAACAAAAAAGAGCAAGCCCAAATTAGACAACAACACAAAGCTGCATCAGGGGATGTTCAGTCTGGACTTCAGGAAACATTTCTTTGCTGAGTGGTCATACACTGAAGCAGGCTTCCTAGAGAGGTGGTTAATGCCCAAAGCCTGGCAGTGTTTCAGAATAATTTGGATAGAGCCCTTAACACAGAGTTTTAAGTTGGTTAGCCCTGAATTGATCAGGCAGCTGGACTGGATGGGTGATGTAGATTCCTTCTAAATAGTCTGTTCTATTCTGTTCTAAACAGGAAAAATCTTAGTTTAAGACAGATTCTGTTCACCCTGCCATTTTCTCCAGGACCCTCTGTTTCTTGAAGAATGAGTCAGCCTGTTTAATACTTCTGAAAATGTGCTTCCTGCTTGAGCCTTTGTTGGGAAGGAAATATTTTGTCATGAATTATCATAAACTAGTGGCCTTTTTTCCCACCTGCCAGGAGAAATATGTTATTTTGTAGTCAAAAACCTGAACTAAAGTTGTCTGTAAAGGAACTTACAGGAAACTATGGGGAATTTAATCTTGTAATAACTTTAAAACTACCTTTGGATACACCAGGAGGGGTAGTAAATACAGCACAGTGTGCAACTGCCTTCCTTTTACATGGATATTTTTCATGTATATTTGTAACAGTCAGTTGCAAATTTTCAATAAACAGTAATGAGTATTGCTGTGGATTACTTCCTGAATATTTTGGTAAATGATTTTCTGGCCTTGAAGAACCTGAACGGGAAATGTTTTTAGTGATGACTAAAAGAAAGTACTGTACTCCCTTTTTAAATTTTTTTTTTTTTCCAGGGGAGGGGGATTTTCCCCACTCTTTTTACAAGAAACTCTTTTTATGGGTAATTACTTGCCTTAGTGCCGCATATAACACTACTGTACACAAAGCATTACTGTCTGACCTCCTCATTAATTATGCTAAGCAGTACAGCTGCTTTCCACCAACTGATGAAATACAACAAAATAGCTTGCCTGCCCGAGGGCATTGGCTTTCTGAGTCAAGAAAAAGGCAGAAGCAAAGTCTGACCTTTAATCTAAAGTTTAGATATGTGCTGAGGGCTGCTGGAGACAGGGCTTCCACACATGCTGCGACACTGCTTACTCCAGCATCAGCATGGCTGCACAGCACATCAGTAGCCAGGGCTGGAGATGGAGTCCTCATTTCTCCTTCACCAAAATGGAAAGTGCATGTGATGTAAGGAAGTGAAAATATGAGCATTGACAACAGCTCCCGATAAGGTCGTAATCTTCCCAGGCACTTGAGGAATTTGCAGAGAGAGCATAAATTTATAGGTGATATCCTATGGAAAAAAAATTTAATCACCTCCTGAAATAATATTTTTTGAAGAATGGCTAAGTAAAGCTAAAAAAGGCAACTCCTTTGATGCCATCTGGTGCTGCCCATTAATCAGACAACTATTCTCTTTTAATTAGGGACTAGCCCTGGTATGCCTGGTTATATCAGTTTTACCACAGACACGGATACAGAGAGAGCTCTAAGTTCTTAATTTCCACTTTGTTCTTTACTATACAATAATTTTAAAGAGAATTAATTTTCCACCAGGGGTGTTAAGTGATTTCAAACCTTTGTTGTTGCTGTTGTTACCCTTTTTCCAGGTAGACTTTGGTATAATAAAGTGCTTCTCTGTAGCAGTAAACTCAACACTGGACATTATAGCTACAATAACACATTACAAATAAGTGTGCAGATTTACTTTCCATGTTTACATGTGATAGACCTGAGACACAGAGGAATTGTGTTCCCCAAATTCACGATTGGAAAATGTGTGCCTCAAGTTCTGCTTTTTCATCTCTTCAAATGTGTTGCTAGACATCATCCCTGGCTCTGGTGGGAAATGGGGACAAGTTCTTTCTTTCCCTCATAACTTAAAGAAAAAAGCCCAAATCAAACAACCAGAATCAAAATTCTTGCTGTCATGATGATAACCTGGGAGTATTCAATCACTTAGAAACAATATCTCTGTTATTTTGTAAGCTTTTCTTTGTCATTGTGGTGCCCAAGAACTTCCAGCAGACCAAGGGAAAGACCCTTTCTGGGCCAATTTTCCAGATACCTCTCAGATGAAGAGGATGATTTTCCTTCTTGGCCCTTTGCCACTCTGTTAGCTGGGCTGTAGTGAGCCATGTTTATAGTTCACATGGCTGAAGATAATCCCAACAATACACACAGTATGAGGAGAGTACAGCTGGACTGCTGGGAAAATAAAACATCGGAGGATGAAAAAGCAGAGGAGGTGGGGGTTTGGGAGCTTCAAGCTTTTCCCCCTTCAGCCAGAGTAATCAACACAGTCATAAATTAAAAATTTATTCCAAGACAACACATAAGTTACTCAGAAGTCATCATCATCACAGGGCTCTTGTTCACAGAGTCCACATAGATTTGGAGGGGAAAAAGGGAGTCTGCAAAGGGAATTGTTATTTTTATCAGTAGTTAGTCATTATTTGTGGTCTTTCCAGATAAGAAGGCAGAACATATTACAGTACTTATCACCAACATTATCTGCCATTAGACACAACTGAACTGTATTACTGCTTCTATTTTTTTATTTGTTTACATTTTTCAGCCTCAGAGCCGTTACACAGAACTCAGCTCCATAGCCTCACTTTTTTTTTTGTCTTTTTAACTATGCATAAATACTTTTCTAAGCAACAGCTTTTTCAGAAATCAAAGTTCATTTTTGACAAGTGTGTGAGGTCTTTGTGGCATTAAATATAGCACTGGTTTTGTATGGCAAGAAAATCCTTTTAAATTTGTCTACTCAAGTATAAAATAACATTGATACATGCTCCTTATTAATCCAGAATTGAACTTTATGATCTAAAACACTGTTGTATCCATTAATATTATTTTTCAGTGACAGAATATAAATTCTATATGGTAAAGAATGTACTTGATGGGTTTTTGTTCTAGTTTAAGGCCAAGTTCAATAAATAGTTTATAAATAACATATATTGGAAGAAAAGTGTAATTGAAGATCATTGAAGCCAGCATTGCATAAATTTCTGTGACCTTCTGGGTTTTTTTTGGACTACTCAGCAGTCATGAAATCTTTCCTACTTTTGCCTGTAAATATAATTTGTTGAAAAAAATTTGCTGGTTGGTTTAGGTAAATGGTATGTCTACCTGTAGTTATTCTGCAAGTTGTTTGCTCTGGTTTTTTATCATATTGTGATATACTGCATAATTGTAGCACCTGGACTAGATGGCTGAAAATGTTTAACAGCATAACGTTGAAGAGCAATTAGGGGAAAAATAAAAAGGAAACAAAACCAGCAAACAAACAACCTCCTGCAATTTCAGATCAGATAAATATTTCTAGAGAACAAATACTGTGATGCTACAACAACTCAAATAACAAAAGCTTCTGCCCTACAAGCAGATATAAGATTATTTATGTGCATGTACATTTGTAAATCTTCTCTTCATCATTCAGCTGACTCCTGGGATAGTCCAAAAGCGTGTTTATCAGGTCCCTATAATTGTAAAGATCCCTGAGAGTCTGTCCTGGAACTGACCCAAACAAGCCCCGATCAGCTTCAAACACAAAATCTTGTTAACTTCCCCCTCCAAATCTCTACAAAACTTGTTTTTCCTACAGTGGAAGTCCCTCTTGCCCTTCTATTCCCACAAACTCCTTAGTCTGTGACTATACCCAGCTATAAACTCTATGAAGGCAAAGATTAGAGACTAGACAGGGAGATATTATTTTTAAAATTCTTTCCCTTTAAGGAATGATAGAATGTGTGGAAAACTACAGCAACTTTTGTGTAGAACTATGCTTTTGTGCAGAACTTACCCACCACAATTTTTCTTTCCTCAAGGGATGTATGGTAGATGTATGGTATGTTGAAAGTCTGAATTTATCACAGGCTAATTCACATGACAAATAGAACTTACATAAAATAGACATTTCTGAATTATTTCTAAAAGTGGCACTCTTTCTTTCTTTCTTTCTTTCTTTCTTTCTTTCTTTCTTTCTTTCTTTCTTTCTTTCTTTCTTTCTTTCTTTCTTTCTTTCTTTCTTTCTTTCTTTCTTTCTTTCTTTCTTTCTTTCT